>RJWJ010042582.1:0-12976 GCA_004363605.1 Indri indri | reverse complement strand
TATGCTGCATTTATAACACCTGGAAAATTCAAACTTTGAAGTGATAGTTTTAATTCATCCTGAAAATGAGCTTTGGAAAGGCCAAATGGGGGATCAACTTGCCTAATTGTGCAGTGGCTCTTGGTTCCTAGGCCCCTTTTGAACTTTCATTATTTTTGGTAATCCCCATGGTGCTAACACACAGAAACCTGTACTCTTCGTTCCTTGCTTCCACCTTGTTGGCTTTGGTGACGATGCTCTCCATAAGTACGCTTCTTTCCCACCCTGAGGGTGCCATGGAGCCAAAGGCTCTATGATCTGCGTTTGAAGATGGGCCAACTTTGGGTTAAATTATCACTTATGCATGTGGGTGATGCAATGGTTAATCCATCACCCATTTCCCAGGACCTCTTGCCAGAGCTGGGTCATGGGCCTACGACCTGGACAGTGGCACAGGGCTCAGCACTTAGGAGGGCCGCACAATTGTCTTAATGTTCTGCTGCTTCAGTCTTTAATTCTTAATAATTTTATGCTTGAATTTTTGTTTTAGAAGCCAAGTTCGATAGGAAAATGGAGTGTGAGCATGAGTAAATAGGCACAATGTGGCCCCTTCCATACTAGCCCATTCGCATGTAGTATGTGTCTTACCCCTTAAGCACAGAACTCAGGTGGGCCCAGGACGTGTGACTCAAAGCAAAATTGAGTATGAGGTACCTGTGCTGTTTGTGACTGAGCAGGTAGGCAGGGGTGGGGGTGGGCACTGAGGGCCAGGAGGGGCCACACTTTCAGTTTGAACCAGAACTTGATGAAGCACAAATGATGAAGATATAAAGATATACTGCCATATCTTTCTTACTTGTGTTACTTCCCTGCATTAGCCAACCCATTACACCAGAAATAATGACACAGGAAAAAAGAAGAAGATAAGGCAACTCATAGTTCCTCTTTTTCAGTCCTTCATTACTCCTCAGTGAGTTAAAGATAGAGAGTATTGATAGAATGTACATGTGTCCAGAAGTGAAATAAAAGCAGTTGAGTTAGTTTTGGGTAGTGTTTTCACTGTTCTGGAAAGAAGAAAATATTTATATAAATGCATAGGCATATGCATATACAAGTTATGAAATATAATTGTGTAATTTTAGTGACTCCACATGTGAGTTAAAGGTTAGCTGCAAAATTCATGCTAATATTTTAAAATTTTAATTTTTCTTTATTTAGAACAAAATTAAATAACAAATAAAATACACTGGCAAATCAAGAGATAGAGGGATTTCAAAATAAAAAGCTTTATATTTTAGTGCCTTTAATGGCAATTTTTCCCTACTTTTTGATCAATAGACCTTCCATTTTAATTTTGTCCTGAGTTCCGCAAATTATGTAGCCAGCCCTGCCGCTTCCTTAACTACCTTCACTATAAGGGTTGGTAAAGCTAAAAGCTTGATTTCCCAGCCTCCCCTTTAATTAGGACCAATTAAAGCACATTCTCTGGAGATATGGAAGTAAATCAGAAAGATTCCGCTAATAGATTTGAAAACAGTTCCTGAGAAAGAGAAAATAAGAAAGGAAAAATGGAGGCGAACTGTAGACTTTTTTTTTTTTAAACAAATCTTACAAAACTGATTGTCTTGTTTAATTATAGTGATGTATAGCTTTGATAAATTGAATAATTATAGTAATTCAAATCAGAAATGGAGAGAATAACATCTCCATGCCTATACAAAAACCTCGAGTTATATGTAAGATATCTAGCAGTGGCCATGTGACCAAATTCCTGCCAATGAGTCATAGCTGAAGTATACTGGGAATCCCTGGGAAAAACTGAAATGCCTGGTACGAGGAACAGACATTCGTTGTGCAACCTCTTCCCTTTCTGCCCACCTTTAACACTAACATCATATTTGGAGCTATGTAGCCATTTTGTGACCATTAGGCAATAAACACAAGAACAGAAAGCCAAAGGCTACAGAAGTTGGAGTGAAGAGCTAAGAAAGAGTCTGTGTTCTTGAGGGTTTTGTTTAGTGGCTGAGCCAGTACCAGCAGCCGTCAACCGAGACTTTTTGTGTGAGAAAAACAGATCTGTGCTGTTCGGACTATATGTTTTTGTCTTCCTCAAATTCATATATTGAAACCCTACCCTCAATGGGATGTTATTGGGAGATGGGGCATTTGGGAGATAATTAGGGATAGATAAGGTCATGATGGCGAAGCTGTCACGATGAGTTAGTGTCTTTATAAAAAGAGAAAGAAACTAAGCTTGCTCTCTTGACCATGTGAGGACTTGAGAAGATGACTATCTGCAAACCAGGAAGATGGCTTTCACCAGATATGGGATCTGTAGGCACTGTAATCTTAGACTTCTCAGCCTCTAGAACTATGAGAAATAAATGTTTGTTGTTCAAGCCACCCCGGTGGTATTCTTGTTATGGCAGCCTGATCTAAGACATCCACTAGTTTTAGCCACCATGAGCCTTTCCATTATTGTAATTCAATCATTCCTAGTGGACAAATGGGCTGTGAGCTGCCTGCTTGTGCCCAGGGTCTTTCATCAAAAGAAGACAGCTTCTCCCATTTCTAGCTGTATCATTTCTTACCATCAGTGTCCTAGACATCAGGTCAGTGAGGGAAACGGGGGGCAAAGATCATATCAACCTTCCATTCTCTTCCTCTTCCCTCTCTGTTAGCACCTGTGTCCAATACTCTCCTCTCCACTGCCCTCAAACAAGAGGCTATGATGGTTAATCATTGTAAGTAGTTACTTAGTGAAGGAAGCCTCAGATACACCCCAGTAATGCCCTCACTCAACTCCAGCCCAGTCAGGTCACCCTCTAACACTGAGGTCCCCAATCCCTGGGCTGTGGCCCGGTACCAGTCCATGGCCTGTTAGGAACTGGGCCGTGCATCACCACCTGAGCTCCAACTCCTCACTTCGCCACCCAACCCTGCAGTCTGTGGAAAAATTGTCTTCCATGAAACTGGTCCCTGGTGTCAAAAAGGTTGGGGACTGCTGCTTTAACATTAGAATAGTAAAAATTTCCCTTTCTTACAGATAAGATAAAATAATAATGATTGAAGTCAACCAAATAAATATAGAATTCACAGAAAACTCCATAACCAGTATTACAAGGAAAACTTCGTCATGAACAATTTCAGAATTGGGCTTCTTTTGTTGTTGTTTATGACAACCTCATCTTTGATCACTGCAGAAGGCCAATTTCTTTGCTACTGAGCAGCCCACACTGTGGTCTCCCTGGAGACCAGTGCTTGTATGATTTCAGTACATGGTAGAGGTTTAGTAATTAAGTACAGGGCATAATTCCAGCAAAGCAAGGGCAAATGAGGGGCTTGGTCACTCATTAGGTGAGATGACAAATGGCCAACTCTTGTCCGTCAGCACTACTGTAATTAGGACATGTTATCAGAGCTGCTGCTGGTGCACAGCTTTGTGCATGTCCATATTTGGCACATCAACTTAGAACATGAGTTTTAGTTATTTTTAATAGAATGGAATTAGTTAAAAACATACCATTTCCCAGCAAGAATTAGGTGTTTTATTATTTAGCAATATCCTCAAATGGTAATAGCTTAAATATTTACCAGGAACTTTTGGGAAGCTCCCAGCTTTCACTAAAGACTTTGTATTGAACCTGTTCCGGGAATATGGGTCAGAGTTCTCACTCATCAGGTTATTCCAGGGTCAACTAAACTCCTGAGTTAGCTACATCCCCTGTTCATTCCTCTTCTTACTGTCAGCACAGGAAAGACATGGAATCATCCTCTGTTTGGCTCTCTCTAGACACGATGGCTAACATTTGGATGGAGAAGTCTGAGATCCCGGCTGAAAGCATCTCCCTACTACAACACGTAGCTTTACAATAAAATACCTGTGGAAACTACTCCCTTAAGAATTAGAGCAGAGCGCAGCCATTTTAAAGCATGGATGCCAGTCTCACGTGAGATGCAGCAGTAACAGATCCCCCTCACAAGACTATGAACAATATCAGTGAAATAAAGTTATTTCACGTAAATGATAAAGCACTTCACAAATGAGAGATTATCTTGAGAAAATCAATAGCTTCTCCCTTTGTGTTGCTTTTATGTGAGAAATTTGGTAGCATGCTGGCTGTTAAAGTTCAGCTTTTAGCTTAGATATATTTGATGCCTAAATGAAACCCTATTCCCAGGATAATATGGTTACCACAAAAAACTGAACTGGCACACAGGTGTGAATACTACCACTATTAAAGAGACTGCAATTGTCCCTTGGTACCCGCAGGGGACTTGGTCCCCTCAGGGGACTTGGTCCAGGACCCCCTGTGGATGCCAAACCCATGGATGATCAAGCCTCATATATAAAATGCTGTAATATTTGCATGTAACCTATGCATATCCTCTCGTATACTTTAAATCATCCCTAGATTACTTATAATACCTAATATATGTAAATGCTATGTAAATAGTTGTTATCTTTATTTGTATTATCTTTTATTGTTGTATTATTTTTATTTTCCTAATATTTTCCACCCAAGGTAGGTTGAATCCATAGACGTGAAACCCAAGCATGAGAGGGAAGACTATGTAAGGATCAGGTCTGTTCCCAGTTTGCAGGAACACTTCAGTAAGCACTTCCCTCTGCTTGGTCAACAGTAGTTACTAATGCACTGAAATGAGGGTACTCCCCGTGTACATTCAAGCAAGGGTTAACCTCTGGCAGGATCTCACAGATTAAGGCACGTGGAAATAGCACCCACGCTTGACAGGTTAGACACACTTCAGAGCACCTGGATAAGCCAGACACTGTGTGCAACATGTTCTCAGCAGCCTTCTCCAGCTCATCCATGGCTTACTTTCTATTTTCCTGGAAGCTGCTTTTGTGTGGAGTCTGTTTCTGTATATTCCACCTTACTATGTCAGAAAGAGACCAAATGTTCCCGTTAAGGGAACAATAAGGCAGTAATATGAAACATTCCATAATAGTGTACACCAATAGATGACCCTGTGCCACAAGTTGGTCTTACTCCTTAGAGAAGTTAGGATTAACACCAAGACTTCTATAACCAGGCAAGGTCCAGTCTTGGGATTCTCTTCCTTGTAGTGGCAGAGCTTCTTGATACGAGAACCTTGAATTTTTATAATAGGTGAGTGTTTAAGAATGTCCTAATGTGAAAAACATCTGATCTTTAGCTTGCCCACCTCACACAGCAGCTCTCCTGAGTGGCCTGCACCAGCCTAGAGCAGGCTTGTCTTGGTGAGGTAAAATATGACTGAATAAAAATAAGAGGAGGCAAAGAGTGACAAGCTCATGCCTTAATAGTTTACTGACAAATGATTTTTATCATGGATGTCAGCTGAGGTTATTCTGCTGTAGGTCTTACCTGCTGAACTCCATTAAACTCCCAGTGTGGGTCTGAGAGAGGAGCATAAAGAGAGTGTTGAAAGAGATTAGATAATTTACTTTCTAATTCTATTTCATGGATTTCCACTTTCTCTTCATCTTTGCGACAATCCAGAGTGTATTATAACTAACATTTGCTCACCTTAGACTGGTATGTTTTATAAATTGTTGCTAATGTCAACTCAAAGCCAGGGTCAAATATTAGAATAAACTGATGGTAACACATGAGATTCTGCCATTCCAGTTTATTAAAATGAGTAAATTTATAGCTTTATTTGCATACAGAAAAGTGCATGAGAAAATAAGTATGTACAAAACAGCTGTGCGGCTGATCATCACTTTTAAAAATTCAACTACCTAGAAATAGTAACCTCCAGTTTAGCACATTTAGGTATTTGGACATTTAAAGTACTAATTCAAGTCTGTGTTTATGACTGAGCAAAGAAGCCTGATGGAAAATTATGCCATATATGATCTGCTATTACCATTAAACATAAAACCACAGGACTTTAGCTTAACTACTTGGGGTTAATCAATAGCGGTTCATGAGGCCACCATCTTGTTTAGATCCTGAGTGGTCATCCTCTTCTTCCACCTAAAGGTAACATTGTATGTGGTTGATTAACATCCACAAGAACCTGAGCATTAAGGGTCAGGAGACAACATTAAAAATCCAACATAAACAAAACAAAACAAAACTCATTTTGGCAAGAACAGACTCTTGAGAACCCTGGTAACAACAGGGTCGAGAATGAACTGGGAAAGTGTCCAAGGTTGTGAGGAGAAAAATATTGCAGACATTAGATTTTCAATGATAACCCCAAATACCTGTTCTATAGCTTTTTTCCCCGCTATTTATCTTCCTACTTACTATGATACTGTGGCTTCAAGAAAGTTTTCCAGTTACTTGATAAAGGCCTAGCATGACCCCAAAGAAGCACCTAATGTATTTGGCACAAACACAGTTAGTTTTGTGATATGTTGCTCTTCAGAATAGTCCTTCATTGCTGAGGTGAGTTCAATTTCTCTTCAATATTAACTGCTCTTCTGGAACTTCAGCTCAAGAGAATGGCCTCCTATTCCATTGGAAAGATACAGGTTGTGCCCATTTGCAATTCTAGTTACTGGGGCTAACAATTACTGAGAAAGAAGAGGCTCCAGATCTGTGAATCATTAGGTTTTTTTTTCCCCCATGAAAGTCTTCTGCTTGTAAAAGGGAGGTAATGCCATAAGAACCCAGAAGCAAAACTGACTGCAAAGAGAATCAGAGGGAAAAGGAGAGGAGAGATGAACATGCTTTTCCTAATTTGCAATGGCTAGCAAGAGATTGGAAAAAGGACATTTTTGGCCTCGGGAGAAATTGATCTTCAGAAAGAGGAGAAAATACATCTTTAAAAAGGTCCTTCTGTGTGTTTGATTCCAAAGTGTCTCAGAGGAATTCAGACTTGCTTCAACTTCAAAAATTTTGTGTCAGTGATAGTCTGAAGCAAGATTTAAGAAGGTGCCTTATTCTCTTATCATCTTTAGCTTTTATGCTCTAAAACAGAACCTCCAGACAACTTTGAACAGTAAGGATTTGAAAATTTATTCAAAACAGCATCATAGGAGGGATGTGGTGGCTGCGTCTCCCAAGCAGATGGTAAAAGGTAGAGTGTTCTAGAAGGTTCTAGGGATACAATAGGCAAAGGTTCAGCAGGTAAACTAGTGTACTTCATTTACATTTAAGCTAGAGAGTTTAGGGTCTTGATTTATTTAAAGCCATAGATTCAGTTTAGCTTTAACCCAGACAGAAAGTGAAAGACATTTTACAAGTGGAAGAGGCAACAAGAAATAAGGCAACAGATAATATGTGAAAGCCGGACAAGGGCAGAGATGAGGGTGTGTCTGGCTATTAGCTTTGTCCTTGCATCTAAGGCCAACCTTTTTGTTCCTCTGGATAGTCAGCACACCAAGTTCCTAGAGAAATATGGAGAAGAAAAACCTGTGGTTAGTATTTTGAATTGAGTATCGATGTATTAAATATCAAGTCATTATTAAAAATATCACTCATAGTATCTCCTAGGGTTGATGTGAAGATTGAATAATATAATAAATGTAGACCATGTAATAAAGCGATCAACAAAAGTGCTCAATAACGTTAGCTATTTTCTCCCATGATAGTTCTCTCCACCCAATCTATTAATTTAGCACGTTGACCTAACTATCCCTCCTTTATGACCTAAAGAAGAAAGGGCTCCCAAAGGAAAGTCTAGTCAATTCAGTTTAGTCCAAAGCATCCTCCTTGACTCCAGTGTAGTTATTCCTTTCTGTTAATGTTTGGGTATTTCTTCCCTTGAGTAGAGGGTGAGAATGAGTCGCTGGCCAGACTTCTATTCACTTCTTTATCACCGTTAGAATCCCTTGGATGCTTGTTAAAAGGAAGCTTTTTGTCAGCACCAGAGAGGAATTTCTTAGGATTGGGATAGGGCATTTTTAACGATTCTCTGAAGCTGAATTTATGGAAAGGTACTGTAAGAAACACTGTAGAACTGGGATGAGAGAGAAAGATCCAGATACATATAAACTCAATCTTATTGTTGGCTGGGTGTGGTGACTCATGCCTGTAATCTTAGCACTCTGGCAGGCAGAGGCAGGAGGGTCGCTTGAGCCCAGGAATTTAGGTTACAGTGAGCTATGATGACGCCACTGTACTCTACCCAGGGCGACAGAGCAAGACTCTGTCAAATAAAAAAAAATCTTATCGTTGATGCCACGTTTAAGATATTTATCTATTTAAAATAATTAAATTCTAGATGTGTCAAGGCATAGTTAAGTAATCCTGCTTGGATGAGGCAAGATTGAAAAAAATGGGTTTGGGCTTTTTTCATTCTTTCTTTTGTTTTACCTTTACCAGCTGTTCTCTACCTTCTCTAAAATGGAGATAAGCTCCCTTTTCCCTACTAAGTTCAATCTTTTAAGATCAGAACAAAGTTGCAAACACTTGCTGTTGAGAAACAAAGGTTGCACTGAATCCTCACAGGGTTTCAGTCAAAGGTGGTTATACCTAATAATTTGTCCAGGATAAAGTCCACTAGACAAAAAAAGATCAACCTTTGGACCTATTTTGAGCTTCTGCTTATGAAGGAGATATTTAAGAGCTGTTAAAGCTTTTAGATTTAATACTGTCAAACTATTTCAGACTAACTTTAATTGAGATTTCACACAAAGAAATAAATGGCAGAAGAGTTGTGATCATCATCTGTTTAGCTAACTTGTGTGGGGGGCTTCAGCAGGTCTTCAGGACCTGAGCTTTTTTAGATAGGAACCAAGTTATTACTAGGATTCTTTCTTTGCAATAGCTTCAATGTGAAGGTAAAAAGGCTTGAAAGCTGCTATATATTATTTTGAGTTTACCTCCATGCAGAAATGAAAAAACAAAAACATAGGATAAGGTAGAAATCCATATTCTGGTGGCTATATTACTATTTTTTGATGTATTTAAGAATTCTATCCTTAAGTTTCCTGCCTAGTTATTATTGAATTAGTTAAGCATAGATTTCCATGTCTATTTCTCCTAAATTATTGATATTTATCCTCTTTCCAATTTTAAAATTAAATTTTCCCCCTTTTCCCCCTGTGTCACCTTTTCTCACCAAAAGCCCCAAGATAAGCTTAAGAGAATCTTCTACTTACAGAAGTTAGGCAAAAGGATTTCCAAAAGGATCCCTATACATATCAGAAGATGCAGATTGAGGAGAAGTCATCTAAGAAGACAAAACCATATAATTGCAGTCATAAGAAAAAAAAAATCTTACAATGAAGACTTCCCAAATTCCTTTAAAAATCACTTAGGTCATAGGCTAATCACATACTGTAGGAGTCTACAATGATTTGTGTCGACTTGATTGTGGATTGTGATATATATTATTTACATCAAAATCAAGTTCAAGTTAATTACATTTGCCTCCCCCAAGTAGAAAGTATGCGATATAAAACCGTGGGTAGAAAATTAAGAACTTAAATCTTCGAAAGGTTTTTTAGGATAGTATTTTGGCTCAGTTTTCCCCCAGAATACTTTCATAAGCCAGGTTACGTGAGATCTGAAGGACATTTTCTATGTGATATTATTTTGCAAATTCAGAAGACAGTACTTCCTATAAAAATAATCTTCCCCTAGTTTAAATGAATTTTTAGATTGTGAAGGTTCTCAATGATAAATCTTAGTCAAACACACTTTACCCTCAAAAAGTTATTATAAAAGCAAGGTTCATTCAGGAGGCAGTAGTTCTATGTGGCATGTACTTTGGAGCAACAGCTCTAGTGGTTGATACTTACGGGGGCTTGTGATGAACCGAAAGAATCTTTAGAAAAAGGGTTCTCAAATGCTTGGTCAACAGATTTGGTAACTGGCAGGGCACCTTGTCTGGGAACTGGCTTTGGTGGTTCTAGAACACAAAAAAATCAGAGTAGTCAGTAGACAAGCTTTCCCCAAATATAGGCTCAAGTCACCCAGTCAACTTATCTTTGAAATTTGGTTCTAAACTTATGAAATTGTATCAGTGGAACAAAAATCGCCACCAGATACCAGGGCTCCTGATGATTATTATAGGCAAATCCATCCATTCTCAGAAGAGAAAGCCATGTATATTTATCTGAAGTGGAAGAGATGCAGAATCCCCTCATTTAAGGCCAAGGATATGGATGAGGCTTTAGTATACAGCCTTCCAAGTGCCACCACCCATTGATTTTCATTAGCTCTTGGCAGCCCTTTGAGGAACTACCACTAGAGGGCAGCATTGGGTCATCCCTTAGAAAGGGCTAAGGTACCTGGCTAGCTCCAAAAGGTAACCGGTTAAGTTGTCTCCATAACCTTCGATTACCAAAAGAAACAAGAACAAGATTTTTGGGGAGTGGGAGAGGGTTCATCTGAGGGACCCTATGGGCCCACCTGACAGTGGAAATATTGGTACAGTAGGCAGAGTAGTGAGTAGCTTACCATTGATCTTGCTCAACAGCTGATTAGCATCATAGTCATCATGGTCTGCATTCTCTTGAGGAATGCCAACTTTGCTGTTGAAATAACTAGAGAAGGCACTTGAAGTCCCAGAGGGAGTCTGCTCCCCTTTCCGTGCGGGCACAGCAGGTGGTTGCCGCAGTTGGAAGTCCTTAAACATTTCTTTCACCTCCTTGATTTCTTTATCCCCAAGTGGGTCTAGGGCAGTGAAGGCATCGCTGGAGATGTCCTTTGGAGGGCCAGTTCTAGGAGGCGGCTGAGGAGTGACCAGGAGAGAGGACAGCATAGAAGGGGACTGAGTGGACACAGCAGGAGATGGAAAAATGTTACTCTGAAAAGGATTCCCCAAAGGGCTTGTTGACTGCCAAGTATTGGGTGCCACAGATGCGGAAGGGCCCCAAACAGCAGGAGCTGGAGGGGAAGTCGAGGCTGCAAAGGATGAAGACTGGTTCCAACCTGGAATGGCTGGGCTTGTACCAAAAACAATAGGCTGACCGAAACCTGAAGGCTGGCCACCCATCATGGCTCCCGGGACCATAGAAGTGGACTGATTGAAGACCAAAGGTGTGCTCCATGGTCCTGCCTGAGGGAGTGTGGCTGATACACCACCTGAAGGAAGAGGGAGAAAGCACTTATCAGGAGACAAGCTTGAAGAGGATGCTTGAATTTCAGAAAGCAAAACTCTTCATCCAGACCCAAGGCTGACCTGGGAAATATAAAAACTCTGAGTGATGAAATCACTCTAAAGGTTAAGTAGCTTTTACCGTATAGCTGGCAGTCAAATGCTGGTTGCATTTCAAAGCCCATGTTCTTTCTACCCTGCCTTTTTAACTTTCCTCATTAAAAAGATAATACAGTAAACTTGCACCTAAAGGGTGCAGTGTGGGCGCCGTCTGGGGATGGACACGCTTGTAGCTCTGACTCGGGTGGTGCAAAGGCAATTTATGTAACCAAAGCGTTTGTACCCCTGTAATGCGCTGAAATTAAAAAAAATTTTTTTAAAGTGTTTATAAAGAAAAAAAAGAATGAACTCATCAATGAATTTAAAAAAAGGCAATACAGTTCATAACTACCCAGTTGTGAAAAAAATGAGCCCTTATCCTATAGGCACTAGTTGTTTGATAGACCTCAGACAACTAGAACAGAGTCTGTCAATAGCAGGAACTCACTTGTTGAGTGAATACATTTACTTATACAAACCGCACTGATTATGAAGTGGTTAATTGAGATAATCCACTGGGCTTTCTGAGTCATGGATTTGATCTTTTCATTTGGCAGCTGCCTTGTGTCTGGAGTCTTATGAAAACCAGTGATCACACATGTGCATAAGGCCTCAACATGCTTACATCCTGAAGAAACCATTTCAAAGTTTCCTTGCTTTTTAATGCTGCCAAGGTTGACACAGTTATATAAAGGGAAGATAAAGTTTGGCTGATGCCAAGATAGTTTTAGACTTTTATATATAAAAATGGTGGAAAGGCTGTTATCCTGGGAGGGCTGTTTCAAATAAAGTGCTTCCTGCCATGTGTCACTCACTAAACCTTGCCAGGAGTTAGAACGGAGTATTTAAAAGAGGGAGGGAAGGAGAGAGGACAATGGAAACAAAAACCTTCTGAGGTAAGCGATGGCCTGTGTGAGGGCTTCTGATCTCTGTGGGTGAAAGGCTCCATCTCCTGCATCCTTGCTGTGTTCGGCAGGAATTAGTTAAATCACTAGAATCCAGGTGTGTACAATGACTGTCCCCCTCTTCTGGAGAGGCTCGTTCCCTGAATCTTGTTCTAATATATAGGGCATTTTTTCCCTTGCCTCTTCCCAAGTGTAATAATGATTCAGTTAAACTGTCACCACTAATAAAAAACCTAAATTCAACCTCATACCTATTTACAGATGATGCTCTGCTCTTGAAACCTATTTGAGCTTTGCAGCACAGCATTCTTTAGTTACGAAAGTTTTCTAATCCAACTAAGAAAAGGCCTTCGAACTTGGGTTAGGAATGTTTTTGTTTCCAGAGTGAAAAATACTTTGAAAATGGTGTTTCGGGGTACGTAGCACAATAGTCTATCTTAAATCACTTCAGTATGGGAGACTGGTGTCACTTGACTCCACTCTTATTATCATGAACGCTGGCCATCTGGCCACGAATGCATATGGTGTACTCAGTAGAGAGTGGTGTGGTTCAGAAACCACTTACTTATCAACATGCTTATTTTGAAGGTGAGGAATATTAATCAAAATTGGGAAGGTCACAGTCTGTGACAGTAGAGGCTGAAAGCCAGGCACACAGGCTCCGGACCCAGCACCCTGTCCTCCTGTCCTGCTTCCTTGGCAGCAAGGTACGGGACTATTTTTTAAAAACTAGTGTGTTAATCCAAATACTGATTCCACAGATATAGAAATTAGACTTCATTTGCACTAAAGAATATACCCCTTTCATAATAAATCAAGGGAAAAGTTCTCTTAGATTCTACAATACGGGCTCTAAAAGTGGGTTTAGTTTGAACAAAGTTATTGCTAGCATTTTAAAACAAATTTACTTAAATTTCATTAACAGGAACCAGATCACTCACTAATAATTTCCACCCATTGAATGGGCAAAAAAAAAAAAAAAAAAA
>RJWJ010042581.1:0-12974 GCA_004363605.1 Indri indri | reverse complement strand
GCTCCTGTCCTGGATGTGTCTGTGGAGTTTCTAGCCACACGGGTTGGCAGGACACACCTGTTCAAACGACATACTAGCAGGGCCAGCACAGACTGATGTTGTCATTTCTTTTTCAAAGAAAAGCATGTTAGGTCCCGTGGCTAACTGGACCTCCTCGTGGTATGGCTGATGCCCAGCACAGTAACAGATGGAAATGCTCTGCAATCAGCCAGGGCTAGACGTACGGACAGCATGCGGAGCAAGGGACAGGAACGTGGGAGAGAGGATGGGGAGAGCGCCGGTCGTTAGGCCGAGGCAAACGCTGCCTGTCCCAGCTCCCGCGAAAGGAAAATGGCAGCACAGACTAGAGGGGAGAAATAAGGACTCGAAGGTGAGCAACTATGTTTCCCAATGCTGCCACTTCGCATGGAGAACGGCTCTCTTTGGGTGGTGGTTTGGCAGGAAGGGTCCGGCTGAACCAGACGCCCCGGGCTCAAGTTCTGTCCCCTCCCCTCCCCACTGTGTGACCTTGGGCTGGTGACAGGGCTGCCCGTACCAGTGAACTGTCAACCGTACACAGAGGCGCTGGGTCCACCTCCCATAAAACTACCTGAGAGTCAAATGAGATGCCAGGAAAACGTATCGGGTGAACTATGAACTTAATGCTCTCCCAGAACTCGCTAAATTGTAGAAAACTGACAGGTGGGGACCTGAGGCATGTTCTGGAAACCCACATCCAGCCAGGGCTGCTCCGCCTCAGCACTCCTGGCATCCAGACCAGATAATTCCATGTCGCAGGGGCCGTCCTGACACCTCAGGGTGTCTAGCAGCTTCCCTGGCCTCAGTTCTATGAAATCCAGTCCTGCGAATTCCAGGCCTGGAATAAATGCAGGTTTCAAATCAAGGTGCAGGCATGGAAGTCGGATTACCTGGTCCTGGAGTTTCTGGAACATCAGAGGATGTGGTTCTTCCAGGATCTTTTCATTGAGCTGAGACTGCCCCTCCACGTTGACTTGTGACGAGGCCTTGCTGGACAGAAAGGTCGTGTAGATCTCCTTTGCCTTTTCCTGCATCTGGAGGAGACAGAGGGGGCCTGTTTGTCATCTGCGAGCACAGCCTTCCTGGCCCAAGGCCTGCTGTCCCCTCCAGCCAGGCCCAGGAGGAGCTGCCGTGGCAAGAGGGGGCCCTCGCTGTCACCCCAGGATGAAGCTCTGCTTGGGAGGGCCGGTGCAGCCTCACCGCTGCCCCTCACACGTCTGTGGGCACATGTCCTGCAACGACACCGCTACGCCAACCATGCAGAAATGATGGCAGAAAGAACCCTGGCCCACACCGAGAACACGGTACCATTCAGGACCATCCTGTGGCTTCTCTGAATTAATTAATATCGTTCAGTCATAAAAGAAACGAAGCACTGACACGTGCTACAACAGGGATGAACCCTGAAAACGTGGTGTTAAGCAAAAGGAGCCTGACACACAGGGCCACGTATGGTGTGATTCCATTTACACGAAACATCAGAATGGGCGGATCCACAGAGACAGAAAGATTAACGGTTGCCAGGGGCTGGGGAGAGAGAGAGATGGGGAGTGGCTGCTGATGGGCAAGTGTGTTTCTGTTGGAGGTGACTGAACGGGATTGCAGTGATGGCCGCACAACACTGTGAATATACTTAATGCCACTGAATGCTATACTTTAAAATGGTTAAAATGGTAAAAAGAAGAACACTAAAAAATTATTAAAGTGGTGAATCTTATGTTACGTGTACTTTACCACAATAAAAAAAGTCCTGTTGAACCATGTACACATATGCCCTAGCAGTTATCAAGCACCAACTCACTGCAGGCACATGCTAGCGGGGGTCCCATATCCTCCATCCCCAGGACAACCAGGAAAATGCCATGCTCCTATTAGCACCACTTTCCTGATGAGGACACAGAGGTCAGCAGAGGTGACTCAGCTCATTCGAGGAGCCTGCAGGGAGACTTAGGGCTGTCTGGCTCCAAGCCTTTCCATCCTGCTCAGTTCCACCCCCTGGAGACACATTAGCCCCTCCAGTCGTGCAGTCCGTCGGCCTTCCAGGGCAGGGTGTTTCTCGCTCAGGTAATGAGATCCTGAGCGGAAGCAACAGCGAGAACATCCGCTGCCCGCCCTACAGTCCCAGGTGCTGTCCTGCTGGGAAGCACGAGCCTTAAGTAGGCACCGGCTGCCTCGTGCATCGTGGGGGCAGAGTGGAAAGACGCCGCCCATGACTCGGTTCCACCCAAAACCAGCCGTGGCTGTCTCAGGAACACTCTCTGACGGGGAGGAGACGGACGTCGCAGTAAGTACTTAGTCTTCAAAGCAGTGTGCTTCGTGGAGGGACTGCAGACACAGGAGCCGGCCCCTCTGGGACTTCCCCTGACAGGTCTATTTTCTTTTAAAGAAAGGAGACTTCCTGTGCACGTACCTCGCTGGCAGCAGAGATGGGGGCTCTTTCTCTAAATGTTGGTGTCTAAAGCTTACCTTACCCTACAGAGCAAGGCAGGTGCTAAACGCCTCTGAGACGCAGCTGCACAGCTGGGGTGTGTGGGGAGAGGCGTGGGGGCTGGGGGGGCCTGGAAAACTGCCCCTCTCTCCAGAAAGCCCACCTGTGTGCTATAGAGCTTGGCTTAGAAAATCCCAGGCTCGGAAAACCTCCTGACCTTATGGAAACCACTAGAAAGCTTCGCTAACTGGTGCCTAAAAGCAGAGAAAAGTAGCCTTTTTTTGGTTCTGGGGACTGATGACAAAAGACCCTAAGAGGCCACAGCCCCACCACCTTCTGCTCTCCTGAGCAAGCGAGCCTTGCCAGTGCTCGCAGGAAGCCTGCCCAGGTGGGACCAACACCCTGAGCTATGGTGTCCACTCTTTCTTGACCATGATCATGAGTGATTAGTTGATGTCAGCATCAAGGACCCAGGTACACATATCCCTAGGAGTTATCAAGCGCCTACTTGCTGCAGACACAGGCTAGGTGTGATCCCATATCCTAAATCCCCAGACATCCGGGAAAATGCCATTTTCCTATTAGTGCCACTTTCATGACGAAGACACAGGGGCCAGGAGAGGTGACACGGCTCATTCGAGGAGCCGGCAGGGAGTCTTAGGGCTGTCTGGCTCCAAAGCCTTTCCTCCAGCTCCTGGAGCCTCTTGAGATAAATGTGGCTGTCCCAGGAGACAGGTCTGGGCCCCGTCAGCGAGAGCCCAGTGGGGCTGCTGTCTGGACTCGCTCGCCTCTCCAAGACCCATCAGCTCCACAAAGCTGTGAGCCCCCCACCGCCACCTCCATCTGTCAGTAAGGAACATTTTTGGAAAACCACTTCCTGTTTGAAAGCTACTTCATGAAAGCAGAATTTCAGCCAGTCAGATGAGCAAACTCCATGCAGAGCTCTGTGGGCAGAAATCATTTTAGGCCTCCCTTCCCTTGAACGTTAACACACACACGCACACATGCACTCACGCACACACACACAGGCACACACATGTGCACACTGACCAGGTGAATCCAGGCTGTTGTGAGTGGTTCTGAAACAGAGAAGTGTAATGAGTGTCTTGAGGCTTCATGGTGGGGTGGAAGGGTAGAGAAAGTAGGTCCCAGGGGCTGCAGGTAGATGAGCCTCTGGGTGTCTCAGCCCTGCCCTCTCTTGCCAGAGTCTGAGGACAGTGTGGGTCCCGAGACGCCAGCTGCCCAGACACACACCGGGGTGGCTGCGGCAGCAGGGCTTTTGTCGGCCGGGCTAGGAAGCATGACTGAAAAGGGAAACCCTGAGACTGCCGACCGCAAGCCGGTCATGGGAAGGCCTGGTGGTGTCCGAGCTGAGAATACTTAACAAAAAACAAGAACCAGTCTCTTGAGCTATTTTGGTAGATTTTTCCAGAGCTTTGTTAACCCTTTCTAGCTACTGTCAGGATAGGAACAGAACAGTGACCCACTGGTGGAGTCAGTCCTGGGTCTGTGACCTGTAAGGGCAGGCGGGACCGGCCACGGCAGAGACCAAAGGGCCCCATCCTCCCTTCGGAGACCAACATGCCCAGCACCCAACCCGGCCCCAGCAGGTGCTGGAAAAGGACCTCACCTGGGCCCATCAGTCCTTGGGGACTGCCCCTGGGAGCGTTGCACCCGGTGAGCTCCTTCCAGACACCCCACGAGTCTGGGCCTTTCTTCTAGGCCTGGCTACGCCTCAGCGGTGAGGCCGCTCAGTCAGAAGTCAGCGCTCGAACCCTGCTCCCAACGGGTGTCTGATCAGGAGAAGCAAATCCACCTTCCTGTCAGCCCCCAAAACACACATCTGCGCAGACAAACAGCAATGACACAGAAGCCCAAAGCTCAGAAGAGACCCGGTTCCTCTCCCTCACCCAGTCAGCAGCTTAAACTTGTCCCACTGGGTGAACAAAGCAAAACTCCCTTTGCCGTGACATCCCCCTGTGTGGGGGCTGATGGCCTCCCCACCTCCAATTCCCTGCTGAGACACCTCAAAAGAAAAGCACGTCTCCATCTTCCCTCCATCCACTCCTCGGTCCCCTGCCAGCGCGGCCCCTGCCAGCTCCCTGGCGCCATCCTGCTAAGCCCTGCCCTGCCCACCGCTCGCTCCCACCTTCTTCCTCTTCCCACCCCCTCACTGCCAGGGCGCCGTCCTCTCAGGGTTCCCCAAGACCTCCCGGGGTCTGTCTCCTTTACTGCCTGCTGTCCCTGCGTCCCCTCCATCAGTCCTGGAGTTTCCCAGAGTTCTGCCCTGGGCTGACAACTTTAACTACACACTCTCCCCGGATGTCAGCCCAACCCTCTTCCCCGAGCTCCTGACCCCCAAAGCCAGCTGATTTCTAGCAATGTGGATACAGATGTCCCACGGACACCTCCAGCTTAACACAGAGGAAAGGAGTGGTCCCTCCCGGGCAGCGGGTCCTACAGCCTCTGATCTGGGAGGCCAAAAGCCGCATCCCCTTTAACGCCTGCTCAATCCGCATCCCGCATCCCGCATCCTGCATCCCAGTGCCCTGCCGGAGACGGGCATGGGGAGGAGAACACCGCAGCAAACGAGAGGATCGAGCTGCTAACTGTGTTAATACCAGTTTCAGAAGGAGGATGAGGAGGAAAAAGCATCAAATAAATGACACAAGAATATTTCCAAGAACAGGCTCAGGAACAGCAGGTGACTGCAGACAGCAAGGAGGACAAACCCAGGCACCTGCCAAGGTGGGAGGGGACTAGGGGACTGCCGATGGCAACCACGCCCAAAGAGGGCAGGGACTGGAGGTGGGGGGGTGGGGGGACAAGCCACACGGAAGAGCGAGGCCAGGGGCAGGAACCACTCACTAGACCCCCAGGTCCTCAACCCCCACTCGACCCTGAGCTGCCAGGTGACTTCTCCAACAGGACACTGGAGTTTTCTTTAAAACTGGAGCCTGATACGTTCATAAACTAATGCATCGCGGTCGGAGGAGTTTGCTGCAGGGTCTGCAGCTGGAATTTCCCCGAGTCCCTCTATTCAGTGCGACGTCTCAGGCTTGCGGCCGGCCCACTAGGGCGAGACTAGAGGGCCCTTGTCTGGAAAAACAAAAAACAAAAGCAGAAAAAATTCAATAGAAGGATTTAAAGATAAAATTGAAAAATCTCCAAAAGCCAAAAAGACTAGAAAATAGGAAGGAAAAAAGATAACATTAAAAGCTCAGTCCGGGGCTGAACAGCCATCACTGGAAAAGAGACCAGAGAAAAGAGAAGGAAAAAAGTGACTACAATAATAACAATAACGGCAGAAACTTAGGAGCGTGTCCCAGACCGGTGGCATCCAGACCCCAGGGCTCTGCGGAACATGAGCCGAGCCGCCTTCTCTCCAAAGTCCCACTTTAGTTTTAGAACATTGATGATGAAAAGAAGATCCTACACTATTCCAGAGAGAACAAAAGCAAAACAAAACCGTTTACCTATAAAACACCGATTTGTAAGAAAAGCCACGGACGAGGAAACAATGTCTTCAATATTCTGAGCTTCGCCCTGGAATTCTGTGCTCAACGAAGTGGGAAACCAGGAAAAAAACACTTTCGCCCAACAAGGTCTCTACAGGTCCACCTGCCAGGTCCCCCCTCTCAGGAAGCTATTTCCAGCTGTCTTCCACTGAAATGAGGGCACTGGGCACAGAAAAGGCCCCGGACCCAGGAAATGCCCATCTCCTGGCAGGGCAAAGGAGGACCTGGGCATGACCTAGCGGGAGCCGGGGTCGCAGCGTTTGTTTTAGAAGATATTTATGGTGAAGAGGCACTTTGTAGAAAAATTTTAAACCATAAATAAATGGCGAAGGGAGAGAACTGCTTTGAAAGCTGACTGAATAGGGACACCTGGAAGGTACAGCAACTGCAGGGACCCCAAGGCAGGGGTGGGACCCTGTCACCCTCCCAGTTTCCTGCGTCTCCAGCATCCCTGCCATAAATGCAGTGTCGAGACCCTCAGAAACCGAGGGACAGCTTTTCCCGCCTGCCGGGAGGGGCGCGCAGACCGAGGAGGACAGTGAGGACGCAGCGCTGTCCCGTTATTTGGCACTTCTGAGGATGGAGCCCCTGCACAGAGGACGGCACACTTGTCCCTCGATCCACGGCCACGGCTGGGCTGCGGCACAAGGCGAGGTCCTACCTGATGAGTCCTCAGGTGCCACCATGCCGGGTGAGGGGAAGGCCCCCATCCTACCCAGAGGAGCGGAAGCACGTCGTGTGCCAGGCAGGGGGTAGGCAGCGGGAAGACGGCAAAGACGCCCCACCTCTCGGAGCCCCCGACAGAGGGAAGGGCAGACAGACAGCATGGGAGATGGATACACAAACGATACAAGATGCTCGCAGTGGGCGAGTGCCGGATAATCCAAGAAAGAGAATGAACAAACAAACCAACACAGGTTCTATCTAAAACAATGGAGGCAAAACTGAGAGTCACATCGCCCCACAAACGGCCTTAGCTGACTGTACACAGAGATAAGCCCTCCCACGGGTTTGCGTCGCAACAGATGAGAGAGGTTTGACTGAAACTCAGCGAGGTGACCTCTCCCAGGGCCTGTGTCCTCCTCCCCTTTTGTAAGTTAGTAACTTAGAGGTTTCTCCCTGGTTTTACTTCCTAGGCAGCCAAACCCACTAGAGAGGGCCGGGTCTGAAGGCCGGCTCTGTCTGCAACTAGCCAGGGGCCTTGGGCAAGCGGCTTCGCATTCCTGCACCCGTGAACAGGGACAGTCTCGAGGCTCAGAGACATGACCCGGACTGGGGCCCTGCCGGCACCATCTGCATTCTCGGGCACCAAAGTGATCACCAGGCACATTCCAGGCTCACCACACAAACCTTCGAGAAGTCCTGTGCTGGGTGTCAGGGGCAGGGTTGGGGGGTGTGGAAGGGGGCTGCCCGATTCTGGAAGCTCTCTCTGCAGGACGTGGACGGGGCAGGACAACCCAACACTAGACCTGCCTGGCCTCAAAGGCTGGCAGAGGCAAAGCTGAAAGTTTTACCCTCTCCCGACCCGCAGTGCACACCATTAAAGCCCTGCAGGGGCGTTCCCGACCCCCCCAACCTTGGCACCCAGGTTCCCAGGTGCAGCTGCGCTGCGCCAGCCTCAGGCACAGCAAGGCGGCCTGCCCCTCAGACACCGTTCCTGCAGGTTTTCCCACCAGGCCCACCACCGCCTGCCCACGCGCCATCCCCTCCCCCAGGAACACCGCTCCCCCCAACCCCCGCGCCAAGTCTCAGCTAAAAAGTCACTTCCCCTGAGGGCCCTCCCCAACCGCCCACTCACTCGCTCCCACAGACGGACCCACACTTCCCATTTCTATGCTTGTCACGCTTGCCAAGGCCTGCTCCCCTCACCTGGCTCATCCCTGTGCCGTCTCTGCAAGGATCTGGGGGATTTAGCTAAACTGAAGCACACGGCAGCAGGGTGTGCAGGGAAACAACAGCAGGACCTCAGAGCGCTGGTTCGAGTCCCAGCTCCGCCTCACTTCCGGCCCACCTGCAGCCCCTTCCCAGCTCTAACACTCAAAAGAACAAGGCAGATGCGCAAACATCTGTTCGCCTGCTTAACTCCAAGCCAGGAACTTACAGTGAGGCTGGCCACAGTGGCTGCTCAGCCCAGCACTTACTGATGGTTTGTCCCTGGGCCCCGTCCTGGGTGCTGGGGACAGAGGAAAACAATGAGGTTCCTGCCCTGAAGGACCTCAGCCCCAATCCTCCCATTACAAAGCAGGCCCACCTGCTCTCACCACCCGCCAGGCTGCAGCCAAGGTCGGCCAGATGGAGAAGCAGCCAGAAAAGCCAGTGCCAGAGTCACGCCCAGCACAGCTTTCTAGGCGGGCCTGGGAAAGAAGGTGGGAGGGGGAGGCCAGGCTGCCCGCCCTGGGGAAGTGTGCCTGGGCCTAGAAGAGTCTTTGAATAAACCATGACATGCACTTTCCCAGCTGTTGTCTGCAAACACTCAATGGCTGCCGGACCCCTGGATTCTGGCTTTTGGAGACAGAGTCTCAAAAACTGGCAGCCCACAAGCCCCACCCACCCATGGAGATGTTTCGTTTGGCAGGCAAGGTTTGAAATTTTTAAAAAATTAGTTCCAACATTTAAAAATTGGGTTGTTTCACATGAGAATCCAAATGTCCAGATTCTCTACAAAAATAGGCAGCACCGGGCTGAAGACAGGAGAAGACGCCTGTGAGGGAAGGGCCCTCAGGGTCCCAAGGTGAGGGACCCGAGGGTGGGCACACGAAGACCACGCAGAGTCCCATCAGTGAGCTGGGAGACAACCTGAAGCAGGGCAGCCCCGCCAGCCACAGGCCCTGAACAACCAGCTGCAGCCCCTGGAGGCCCCAGTCCCCACCACTCCCTGCAGCCTCACCCCAGAAGCCTAGCTCGTTCACACTACTTACTGGCCCTGTAGGCATTTGGCCGTAACCTCTTAGAAATGCACAGGCCGGGGCCTCATTCCCCTAATCTCATCCACCTGCCTCACACCCAACTTCCCCACGGAAAACCCAGCTGACATTAGGAATGAAAAGCTACCTGCATACCGTGGAATACTACTCACCTACAAAAAACAATGGTGAACTAGCCTCTCTTATATTATCCTGGATAGAGCTTGAGCCCATCCTTCGAAGTGAGGTATCACAAGAATGGAAAAACAAGCACCACACGTGCTCGCCATCAAATTGGTACTAACTGATCAACACTAAGGTGCTCACATGGTAGTAATATTCGCTGGGTGCTGGTCAGGTGGGAGGCTGGGTTGGGGTGGGTAAACTCACAACTAATGGATGCGGAGCACACTTACAGACCTGGCTTAGATGAGGCAAAAGCATTATATGTGACCAAAATGTTTGTACCCCCATAATATTCTGAAATTTAAAAAAATGCAAAATAACAGCAAAAAAGAAAGAAAGAAAAGCAACATCCTGGCCAGGCATGATGGTTCATGCCTGTAATCCTAGCACACTGGGATGGTGAGGTAGGAGGATAGCTTGAGCTCAGGAGTTCAAGACCATCCTGAGCAAGAACGAGACCCTGTCTCTATTAAAAATAGAAAAATTAGCCAGGCATGGTGGCGCACACCTGTGATCCCAGCTACTTAGGAGGCTGAGAGAGAAGGGTCGCTTGAGCCCAGGAGTTTGAGGTTGCAGTGAGCTATGATGCAATTGAACTCTAGCCCAGAAAGAGAGCAAGACTCTGTCTCAAAATAAGTTAATTAATTAATTAATTAAAAAAAGAAAAGAAAGAAAAAAGACAAGCTACCTCCTGCAAAGAACACGCCATCTACCAAAGAGAACAGTCAGAAACTTCCTTTGTAGGACGCCTGCCAACTATGGGCTGCTTTGTAAAGATACATTGAATATTGACAGTCTATCTGATATATGTTGTACTTTTATCATTACACATCTGCATATCGTTTTACAACATCCAAAAATGCTAACATGTCAAACTCCGGAGGAAACATCCTCATAACTTATTCATGAGGAAAAAAATCGTACATGATGATGAACTCTAAATGACATAAATCATTATTTTTATTTTAAATATTGGTCCATTTGAACCACTCCATTTAAAAATAGATTGACTATTTTTTAAATTATTAATATTTGATCAATACCAGATACCTAATCTGAAGCTTAAATCTTCCTTCAAGTCTAACATGAATCAGGTGTCTTTAGGCAATTTCAAAATCTATTGGAAAGGCAGTTGTGACTTTACAAGGAAAGGGAAAAACTCATTAAGAAAGTGATTAGAGTGGAATAAATACCTGCTTCTTATCTTGTGTTTTCTTAAAATCTTCACATGCTAGCCAAAACAAAACATTTTCTTCACTGAATTCCTTTTTTAAAAATTCCTATGGACAGAAAGAAAAAAAAATCACATACTATTCTACTTTAAAAAGAAATGACGTATTTCCCATCGAGGACTGATTTGGCAAAATCCAACAGATGAGCATGGTTCAATTACCCTCTGAAAACCCCACCCTGAAAAACAAAGAGTATGTTCAATGTCAAAGCTAGAATGTCATATGCATTTGACCTTAATGCCTTTGACCTCGTAAGGAAGAGTACAAATGAGGCAGGAATCTACTCATATTTCTAAGCTGACAATAAATTACCAAAAAGTAAATTAAAGTGGAAGATTTATTAGTTCCTTCCAGACAGTGTTTAAACAAAGTACATTCCTCTAAAATCAGGCCCATTATTTTTTTAAACAAAAGAAAAGAACACATTTTAAGATTGTCTAAAAATGACATAATGAAACGATTTTAAGTTGGAGGTGTGTTTTCTTTTGGCAGAACGTTGGGCAGTTAGTGGCACGGCGGCTATTCCACTGCGCAGAGACCTCCCTGAGATGTGGACGCCGATCGCGGTGGCCTGGTGTCCGGGAGGCAGTAGCCCTCGTATGGCCCGCCACTCCCCACCCCCAGGAATCTGAACAGGGACCAAAAGCGTGAGGGCTCATCCTGGCCTGACCCAAGACTTTAAGACAGAAGTTGCTGGGACTCATTCTTGAAATTCACATGTGGTCCCCCAACTGACACCTGGCGCTTCTGCTGGCTGAAGAAGTTATTTCCAGGTGGCATCTGCACTTCCCCACCCAAGAGCCCCTCTCTGGGAGGTCCTCCACCAAGTCCACATTGCCAGCCTCGCTCTCTGCCAGTAACGCACCCTGAGAATCCCGCAAGCCCCAGAGAACACACCTCCACATCAGAGAGACGCAGAGCTGGAAACTCTTTGCACCTCCCACTCAACTACACAAAAACCAGAAACAGACTGCGTGTGCCCCTCGGTGCCTGTCCAGGACTCTTTGTGAGAACGTGGCCAACGTGGTCACGACAGGTGAGAAATTCCTACTCTTGAGTTGCGATAGACAGTGCTAAAGACTGGCCTGTATTTCCCCCACACGCATCTAAACCTCTTCACGTAGTGTATCAATCCCGATTAACAACGAAAAAGGCAAACCCTAAATCTCTTCACGCCTTCTGGGTCTTCCAGCAGATTCTCCAGGGAGGCCGCCCATTTGGCTGTGTTCTTGAGGCTCTGGCGGCTGCTGCTGGAACTACCGTCACTGTCATGGGTGTCTGCAAAACAAAGTTCAGACTGCGTACACAGCCCAAAGATGCTGTCGTTTTTAAACATCTGCATGCAATGGTCACCATCACCACCACCACCAGGGCTAACCTATGTTAAGTGATGTGCCAGGCTCTACTCTAGGTTGCTTCACACAATGGACGCATTGTACTCACAACAACCCTGTAAGGCAGGTGCTACTATTTCCTCCATTTTACAGATGAGGAAAACTGAGGCTGAGAGTGATGAAGGGACTTGCCATTTCCCGCCACATCCTTCTCCCACCTGTGTCCACTGGCCAACTTGAACGCAGCCCTCAAGTCTCACTCAAACCCTCCTCCCAGAGAACCTTCGCTCAAGAGCACCTGCTTCCCCATCACACCTGTGCGCAGGCTCACCGTCATCGTGCTATTTTGCATACCAACATTTTAAATACAGACAAGATTGGTACGGCTGATTTTCCCTTTTGCCTTGGGCTCCAACACGGCTCTGCACCCCACTGTTACGTATCCTGACTTTATTTAAACTTTGGATGTTTTTGCATTAATTTTTATCTTTTAAAACATTGCATTAAATATCATTTATCTTGATGCCCGCGTTTTTTGTCACCCTCCCCTTACATTTTGGTGTGTAGAGTGAATGGACGATGAGTCTTTGTATCTACGTATCTTCCACTGCACTCTGACTCAAGATGCTTAAAAGCTCTCTGGAAGGCACAGGGGATCTTCGACTAACACACTTTGGCCACCTGCCTGAAGGGGGAAGTGACAAAACAAACATGCCTCCTTCTACAGAATTTGACCCTTTCCTGAAGTCAAGAAAAACCATGAAATGTCACTTTAGATGGACCAAGGTTCAAAATCCAGTTTAGCCAATTCAAACTATAGGACCTTGGGCAAGATTCTTGTGCATATTTGAAGATAATCCTGTATCTCTCGAGCCCGTCAGGCAGCTAGCAGTGTCCTTGGGTCACAGGATACTCTCGACAAATGTTAGTTCCTTTCTCCCCTTCCCTAAAATAACAATTTATGAGTGAACTATTTTTATGGCTAATACTTTTTTCCCTATTAACCTTTTTTTCAAAGCTAGAAACATGTTTCTATAAAGAAAAGTTTGAACCTAGGAGAAAATAAAGTTTTAATTAAGAAATCAGCAGAGCTAATCACTTTAAAAGGAGAAACTTTTAAAAGTCTTATAAATATAAGTTGCCGCAAATACCTACAAGGCCACACAGCTAAAAATGTTTTTGGAGAAAATTCATATCAGAACACACTGGACTGACTTAATAGTAAGAGCTTCTGTGATCTCTGATGTTCCATGGAGGGTAGGTGTCAAAACACATGTTAATCTCTTAATTGTCTGGGACTCCAAATCCAGCACCTGGGGAAACTACCTGGATTTATACACATTCACTGGATGACT
>RJWJ010042580.1:0-12979 GCA_004363605.1 Indri indri | reverse complement strand
TCCCAGCACTTTGGGAGGCAGAGGCTGGAAGATCACTTGAAGACAGGAGTTCAAGACCAGCTGGGGCAACACAGTAAGACCTCAACTTTACAAAAAATAAGAAAAATTAGCCAGGTGTGGTAGCATGTACCTGTAGTCCCAGCTGCTTCAGAGGCTGAGGCAGGAGGATCACTTGAGCCCAGTAGTTCAAGGCTGCATTGAGCTGTGATTGTACCACTGCACACCAGCCTGGGTGATGGAGTGAGAACCTGTCTCAAAAACAAACAAACAAACTCCAGGTGCTCTTTGAAAGACAATACCAAGAGAATGAAAAGACAAGCCACAGACTGGGAGAAAATACATGTAAAAGACACATCTGGTAAAGAACTGTTATCCAAAATATAGAAAGAACTCTTAAAACCTAACAAGAAGACAAACAACCCAATTTAAAAATGGGCCAAAGACCTTAACAGACATCTCACCAAAGAAGATATACAGATCACAAATAAACATATGAAAAGATACTCCATATCCTATGTCATCAGGGCAGTGCAAATTATGTAACAATGAGATACCACTGCACACTTATTAGAATGGCCAAAATCCAGAACGCTGACAACACCAAATGCTGGCAAGGATGTGGGGCAATAAGAACTCTCACTCATTGTGAGTGGGAATGCAAATGGTACAGCCACTTTGGAAGACAGTTTGGCAGCATCTTACAAGACTAAACATATCCTTACCGTATGATCCAGCAATTGTACTCCTTGGTATTTACCCAAAAAGTTGAAAACTTATGTCTATAGAAAAACCTGTACACGAATGTTTATGGCAGCTTTATTTATAATACCCCAATTTGGAAGTAACCAAGATGTCCTTCAGTAGGTGAACAGATAAACAAACTGTAGTGCATCCAGACAATAGGATATTATTCAGTGCTAAAAATACATGAGCTATCAAGCAATGAAAAGAGATGGAGGAAACTTAAGTGCATATTACTAAGCAAAAGAAGCCAATCTGAAAAAGTTACGTACTGTATGATTCCAAACATATGACACTCCAGCAAAACTACGGAAACAGCAAAAAGATGAGTGGATTCCATGAGTTCGGTGGGCAGGGAGGGAGGGACAGGCAGACCACAGATTTTTAATATAGTGAAACTATTCTGTGTGATACTGTAACAGCGGTTACATCTGTCCAAACCCATAGAATGTACAACACCAAGAGTGAACACTAATGTAAACTACAGACTTTGGGTGATAACGAAGTGTCAATGTGGGTTCATCCATTATAACCACTGCATTGCTCTGGTGTCAGATTTCGACAGTGACGCTATGTGGGCGGCGGGCAGGGTATATGTGAGAACTCTGTACTTTCTGTTCAGTTTTGCTATGAACTTAAAACTGCTCTAAAAAATAGTCTTCAAAGAAACTGGCAGGCACACAAATAGTCACACTCTTTACACACACACATGCACATACCCACAAATAGAACACAGGCATACCGTGGCGGTGTTTTGGGTTCAATTACAGACCACCACAATAAAGCGAATATTGCAGTAAAGTGAGTCACACAATTTTTTTAGTTTCCCAGTTGGTATAAAAGTTATTTTTACACTATATTGTAGTCTATTAAGCGTACACTAGAATTAAGTCTTAAAAAACGTACAGACCTTCATTTAAAAATACTTTATTGCTAAAAGTTACTAATGATCATCTGAGCGTTCAGCAAGTTGTAATCTTCTTGCTGGTGGAGGGTGTTGCCTCGCTGTTGATGGCTGCTGACTGATCGGGGTAGTGGTTGCTAAAAGTTGAGGTGGCTGTGGCAATTTCTTAAAATAAGACAACAATAAAGTGTGCCCCATAAATTGACTCTTCCTTTCAAGAAAGATTTCTCTGTAGCATGAGATGCTGTTTGATAGCATTTTACCCACAGTAGAAAGTCTTTCAAAATTATAGTCAATCTTCTCACCTTGTAACCCCACCAGACCAATCTGGCTCAACTTTGATGTAACAAAGTTGTGAGTTGTTTTTCATTTGCCATGAACCCCTAGGTTGAAGGTCAGGTAACCTGAGTATGCTCAGATGCACCAAGCATGCAACCATATATGGAACCTGAGTGCTCAGGCCAGTCTGAAGAGTGGGGACTGAATTAAGAAGCGGACACCACATGGCAGGATCTAGGATCCAATCAGATCAAAGCCCTGGCATTACCTCATTGCAGTATCCAATCAGAACACACCTTATTACCCTATGCTTATAAAAGTCAACCCAGCCCCCAGCTTGGAGAGACAAATTTGAGCATTTCCTGTTTCCTTGCCAGTCAACTTGCAATAAAGCTTTTCTCTTTTGAAAGGCTGGTGCCATGGTATTGGCTTCTGTGCACATCGGGCAGTGAGTCCATTGATTGCTCGTAACAAACCCTGCCATCGCTCTGTCGGCTATCTGTGTAATTCTAAATCCTTTGTTGTTATTTCAACAATTCATAGCATCTTCACCAGGAGTAGATTCCATCTCAAGAAATCACTTTCTTTGTTAATCCATAAGAATCAACTCCTCATCCATTCAAGTTTTATCATGAAATCGTAGCTATTCAATCCCATCTTTGGGCTCCACTTCTAATTCTATTTCTCTTGCTATTTCTACCACATCCACAGTTACTTCCTACGCTGAAGTCTCGAACCCCTCAAAGTCGCCCATGAGGGTTAGAATCAAATTCTTCCAAATTCCTGTTAATGTTGATATTTTGGCCACTTTCCATGAATCAAGAATGTTCTTAATGGCATGTAGAATGGTGAGTTATTTCCAAAAGGTTTTTAATTTATTAATACTTTGCCCAGATCCAACAGAGGAATCACTACCTATGGCAGTTATAGCCTTATGAAATGTACTTCTTAAATCATAAGACTTGAAAGTCAAAATTCCTCCTTGATCATGGGCTGCAGAATGGATGCTGTGTTAGCAGGCATGAAAACAACTTTAGTCTCCTTGCACATCTCCCTCAGAGGTCTTGGGTGACCAGGTGTATCGTCAATGAGAAGTAATATTTTGAAAGGAATCCTTTTTCTTCTAAGCACTAGGTCTCAACAGTAGGCTCAAAATATTCAATAAACCATGCTATAAATAGATGTGCTGTCACCCAGGCTTTGTTGTTCCACTGATAGAGCACAAGCAGAGTAGATTTAGCATAATTCTTAAGGGACCTAGGATTTTCAAAATGGTAAATGAGCATTGGTTTCAACTTAAAGTCATCAGTGACATTAGCGCCTAACAAGAGTCAGTCTGTCCCTGAAAGCTTTGAAGCCAGGCGTTGACACTTCTCCTCTCTTGTTATGAAAATCCTAGATGGCATCTTCTTCCACCATAAGGCTGTTTCGTCTACACTGAAAATCTGTTGTTGAGTGTAGACACCTTCATCAATTATCTGAGCTAGATCTTCTGGGGAACTTGCTACAGCTTCAACATCAGTACTTGCCGCTTCACCCTTCACTTTTATGTTATGAAGACCACTTCTTTCGTCAAACCCCATGAGCCAACATCTGCTAGCTTCAAACTTTTCTTTTGGAGCGTCCTCTTCTCTTTGACTTCATAGAATTGAAGAGAGTTAAGGTTTTGCCCTGGATTAGGCTTTAGCTTAAGAGAATGCTGTGGCTGGTTCGGTCTTCTATCCAGACCACTAAAACTTTCTCCATATCGGCAATAGGCTGTTTCACTTTCTTATCATGCATATGTTCACCAGAGTAGCACTTTTAATTTCCTTCAAGAACTTTCCTTTGCATTTCACAACTTGGCTAACTGTTTAGCACAAGAGGCCTAGCTCTCGGCCTATCTCAGCTTTTGACATGCCTTCCTCACCAAGCTTATTCATTTTCAGCTTTTCATTTAAAGTGAGAGATGTGCAACTCTTCCTTTCACTTGAACACTTAGAGGCCATCGCAGGGTTATTAACCGGCCTAATTTTAACATTGTTGTGTCTCAGAGAATAGGTGGGCCTGAGGGGAGGGAGAGAGTGAAGGGAACAGCCAGTCATTGGATCAGTCAGAACATACACAACATTTATAGATTGTTTGCTGTCTTAGTTGGGAGCTGCTCATGGTACCCCAAAACAATTCCAATAGTAACATCAACAGTCACTGATCACAAATCACCATAACAGATATAATAATAATGAAAAAGTTTGAATATTGCTAGAATTACCAAAATGTGACAAAGTAAGCACATTCTGTTGGAAAAATGCTGCCAATAGACTTTCTTGTCACAAGGTTGCCACGAATCTTTAATTTGTTAAAAATCCAGTATCTGTAAAGCTCAATAAAGAGAAATATAATAAAACAAGGTATGCCTGTAGATAAAACTTGAATTATAAGCTCTTCCTATGGCTAAAGAATTTTTTAAACAGATTTATTGAAGTATATTCACATATATTGTGAATATAGGTTGACTATGATATAAGTCACCCTTTTAAAGTGGTTTTAGTATATTCACAGACAGGTGCAACCAACACTACAGTCACATTTAGAACATTTTTATCACCTTGAAAAAACTCTGTAACCTTTGGTTACCCCCTACCCCCGCACCCCAAGCCCTGGTTCCCCATCTCTCCTGACCCTCCAGTCCTAAGCAACCACTAATCTACTTTCTGTCTCTGTAGGTGTCCCTATTCCGGAATTCCATATGAACGGAATCATAGAGGGTGTAGTATTTTGTGACGGCTTCTTTCACCTGACATGTTTTAAAGGTTCATTCATATTGTTGCATGTATCAGGACTTCATATCTTTTTATGATTGAATAATATTCCATTGTATGGATAGACCGCATTTTTGTTTATCCATTAATCAGCTGATGGACATTTTCATTGTTTCCACCTTTCAGCTATTATGAACAATGTTACTATAAACATTTGGGTACAAGTTTTTATGCGCCAGTTAAATGGTATTTTCAAGACCATTATCTTTTAAAAAGAAGTGATGGGTAAGTTAATTCGAGTGAATTAACTCAGACCCCAAAAATTAACGAAGATTTTGAGCTGATTACTTATGGACAGAGAACATAGATGTGTACTTCCACTCAATTAAGTTAACACCAAACAACCGAGACAGATATGTGACTTTTTAATTGACGGTACTTAAATATTTCAAAAGTTTATGAAAAAAATGCAAGTGGCTAATATGAAATCCCTTGCCTTTGTGATGGGTTCCAAACACAGGCGAAGGGAAATGAAAGTTGGTTGCAATAGCTGGCTGGAGTCTGACCTGCCTGGCTTCACCTTTTACGTGCTATGTAATCACTAGTGCTGGAAAGATCGCACTCCTCCCTCCGCATCTCAGCTTTCTCATCAGCAAATGGAGATAATAATAGCCTCTACCTTGCAGAGCTGTTGGGACAGTTTTGTGAGCTCACGCAGGCTCACACGCCGTCTTTAGTTAATGTCAGCTATTATTATTGGGGATTGAGGATGTTTCATGAATCACACCATGTATAGGGTTAATTAGGATTACGACAACCTGAAAACTTACTTAGCACCGTGCTAAGAGCAAGATCAAGACAAAACGTTTGTGCAATAGCCAATAAAAGTTTTTTTAAAAGTTTATATCTAAAGGTCAAACGGTTGGTGGCCACGCCCACGCCCCAGGCAAGACCCATTCTGGCCCAGAGGCTTCTGCGAGGCGGCAGGGCCAGGAAAGCGCCGTCCCACCCGGGAGGAGAAAGAATCCAGTTTCAGGACACAGGCTGAGCGTTTTGGGGCTGGAGGCGCCACCTACTTAGGCCTCTCGGCAGGAAGGGGATGATATTTTTACTTCCTCGGGTGGCCGCAGCTGGCGGCCGCTGCCTTACCTTCGATGGCTCGGCGGGGGCGCCCGGCGGTCATAACCCCGGCGGCGTCCTCACCTTCTGGGACCTGCGGCGGCGGAATCCTTGCGGCTTGCCATTTCGTCCCGTTGGCTTCTACGCCCGCGGCATCCGAAAGCCAGATTTCAAAGAGGAAAGCTACAGGTGTTTGCTGTGTTCACATCTGTGTACCCGACGCCCGACACAGCGCCAGGCTCAGAGAGTTTGGCGCAGCAGTGAAAGCAAAGTGAAGAAAGAATGAAAGGGAAGGGATGGAAGAGAGGGAAGCACCACGGGAGGAAAGAGGGAAGGAAGGAAAAATGAAAAAAAAAAGAAAGAAAGAAAGAAAAGGAATTTTTTTAAACATTGAGATGAAACTCTCTGAAAAAGTTTGCCATGAAGTGTAAGAGAGAGGAAGGATCAAAGGTCACCCTTTTACAGCTTCAGCACTTATAAAATATATGTGTGTGCATGTGTGTGTGTGTGCATGTGTGTGTGTGTGTGTTGTGTAGGCAGAACATCGTAATAGCCAAAAGTGGAACCTCTTAAACCAAATGAATCTCAATTCAAATTCCAGTTCCCCCACTTAACCAGCTTTATGTTCTAAGGCAAATTCCTTCAGTAAGCCTCAGTTTCCTCATCTATAAAATGGGGATGGTATATAACAGCATCTATGTTGTAGGGACTCCATGAAATCCCGTTTGTAAAGCTCTTAATCTAAATCTCTCACACATATCATAAGCTCTCAGGTAATGCTGCTGTTATTATACCATTATTGCTTAATTATTATTTTTATCAATGGATGTAAATTTCCAGATTTGGTGAGGCAGAAAGAGGAAAGGGGGAAAAAGTAGGCGGGGTGGGTCCAAGGGACACAGACTTAAAGAGAAAGAACATTTATTTTTTGGGTTGTAGCAGCAAGTATTTGGCTCACTGGTTGTGATGTTGGGAAGAAAAGGGAAGGATGATGCCAGCCCTTGGGCAGAGCGAGACTGGTGTACACCTGGAATGTTCTCTCTGATTGTCATGCCCCACTGCAGAGCTGGAAAACAGCCCTAGAAGCATAACTCCGTCCATCCAAGGGATGAGGGAGGAAGTGGGGCCAGTAGAGTCAGGACCCCGCTAAGGAGTAATGCAGCCAGAGGCTGCGGGGCATTGGGGCATGGGGAGATGTCGGTCAAAGGGTACAAAGTTTCAGTTAGGAGGAATACATTTCTAAGATCTATTGCACAGCATAGTGCTAACACAGTAGATTTTAAATGTCTACACCACAAAAAAAGTTTATGAAGTGATGAATATTAATTAGCTTGATTCAAGCATTCATAATGTATGCATACATCAAAACATCACTTTTTACCCCATACATGTATACAATTATGATTATTTGTCAAGTGAAAATAAAAATTTTAAATTAAATTTAATTTAATCTGAAAAGAAAGAAACTGCAAACGCTTCATTCTAGAAAAATGAAGTCTGGCCAGGGATAGGATAAAATTGGACTGTTCCCACTCATGAAAGCTCCTTTCGTTTTGGTTTATGGTTTTGTTTTTTACACACAGCACACTTTAGCCATAATATTAGGCTAAACCATAGATCATTGCTGAAAATGATTGACTATCCATAGTTTCATATGGTTCATCCTGAGATACTCCTACCTGGTCCCCAGAGGCCTCTGGGCCTGTGTGTCAGCCAGTCTTGACTTATTTCAGTCCCTCAAACCGCCAGAATAGCTCCTGCTTCCAGGTCTTTACACATGCTCTTCCCTCCCCCTCGCACCCTTCATCTGGCCAACTCGACTCACCCCAGGTTTCAGTTATGGTGGTACTTCCTCTAGGAAATGTCACCAGACCCTGCAGTGCCTGGGATGGTGTGCCTCTTGAGGTCTTCTAATGTTAATATTAATAATCATAATAGCTAACACTTAGAACTTACTGTGTACCAGTGCCAGGCATTCTTCTAACATATATGTGAGAGGTACATACATCTCTTAACCACAGCTGGCCATGAGCCAAGGCCACTCCCTTCGCGGGGGGAGTAATGTGTAATGAAGACATACATATATAATTGAATCCTCACAACAACAGTATGATGCGCATACCATTATTATCCCCATTTTACAGATGAGAAAACTAAGGCATAGAGCTATATTGGGACTGGCTCGTGTCCACAGAGCTAGTAAATGGCAGTGCCAGAATTTGAACCCCCTCTGCCTGTCCCCAGAGCCCATGCCCCCACCACCAACCTCTCCTGGTCCTCATTGCAATTACTGTTTGCTTGTCTTTCTCCCCTTTAGACTGAAGGGTGGCACCAGGCTCTATGTTGCCCCCAGGTGTACCTGCAGTGCCTAGTTCGGTGGGATCTAGCACAAAGAAGGTCCCAAATACATTTTTGTTTACTGGACTTGATGGAAGGAAGGGGGTGTTGGCAAAATATCAAGGGATGGGCAATCTTTTAAAAATATTTTGAACCATTGCTGATTAAGCAGCTCCAGAATTGATTAAAGGGAGAGAGCTTAGAGCTCAGAGGAAAAACACATGTAAGAATGCAACTTTAATGAGTCCATTCAGAGAGATGTGTGGGCAGAGAGAGTCGCCACAGGATACGGTATTTGGCTTTTCCCAGAAAAATGAGTTCAGTGGCAAAATAAATGATCACAGTGACATTTCTTGCATTTCGATATCCTTCAAGTAGTAGGCAAGAGGGAAATATCAGCATTTTTGCTAGAGGCAAACTAGAGGCCTTGCAACGTGCTGGAAGACATCCAATACACAGACCTTTGGCTAAATAGTTGTGGTCCTTATGATTTTAACAGTCATTTGCTATGTCACTGACTATTTACTATGTCCTTAGTGCATGTGCATCACTGCTCTAATGAACAAAACAACATTGCTGACCAGCTGGGGCTAATGTTCTAGAGCTATATGGTCCAAGATGGCCGCCACGAGCTTCGTGTGGACATTGAGCAATTGAAATGGGCTGGTCAGAATTGAGATGTGCCGGCCAGGTGAAGTGGCTCATACCTATAATCCCAGCACTCCAGGAGACTGAGGTGGGAAGATCACCCGAGGCCAGGAGTGTGAGACCAAGCTGAGCAACACATCGAGACCCCATCTTCACAAAAAATACAAAAATTAGCTGGGTGTGTTGATGCATACCTATAATCCCAGCTACTCAGAAGGCCGAGGCGGGAGGATCTCTCGAGCCCAGGAATACAAGGTTATAGTGAGCTATGATGACGCCACTGCACTCCAGCTCAGGCAATAGAGCAAGACTGTCCCGAAAAAAAAGAAAAAGAAGAATTGAAATGTGCTGTGTGTATAAAATATACACTGGATTTTGAAGACTCAGTCCAAAAAATGAACATAAAATATCTTGTTAACAATTATACTGATTACATGTTCAAATGATAATATTATGGTCATATTGGGCTTAAGAAAATATACTATTATAATGAATGTCACCTGTTCCTTTTTACCTTTTTAGTATGGTTCCTAGAAAATTCTAAATTGCATACGTGGCTTGTGTTCTATTTCTATTGGGTAGTGCTGTTCTGGGGATGTTTAAGCTAGCAAATAAATTCATGTATTAATATAACACTCTGTAATGATGCATGTTTTGAAGAAAGTGGGCAGGACAAGAAAACGGAGCTAGAGGCGGGTGGCGCTGGCTGTATTTCACAGAGGTTGTCACAAAAGGTCTTTCTGAAGAGGTAATATTTGATTATCCAAAGATGCAGACAAATCTTGATTTCCAGAAAAATTGCTTAAGAGCCTGTTCTTTCATTGCGTTATCAGCTAAAATAGTCAACAAATAATCATAGGGAAACTGAGGGAGTAATAACAGTTGAAATGTTTTCTATATCCTTCTACGACAGCCTACCAGCTTTAGAAGCCTGCAAGGGTGACTTTTTTCTTGTAAACAGTCAGCAAACGATCTTCCTTAGGCACAAGTAATAATGATCTCACAAATAGATTTTCCTTTCCCCGTAGCTATTTGCAGCCACATTATCCATTTTTATTTAATTCCGATAAAACAAAACCCATGTCTGGCAATGAGGGAGGAAAACAACCAACCAACCAACCAACCAGCCAGAGCTTCACGTCCGTCAAGGATCTAGCTCAAGTCCAAGCAATAATTGTGTGTCCTGTATCTACAAGTAAATACACAGTAGTAGAAATTATGCATACAGTGGGCAGAGGCACTTTTAAAATCTCCCATGTGAAGAGTTTTGCTGTTACTGGAATAGGGTAGTACTTTGAACAACTCTCAAAAGCAGGGTGTAAAAACTTAAGCCCAGATTAGAGAGTTCTGCCCGGGGGAAATGAAAGTAAACAAAAATCGAAGCAGTGAACTGTTGAAACTCTAAAATGCCGTTGAACTTTGATCGTGAGGAAGCCCTCCAACTGTCAGGTGCGCACAATCAGAGAGAGCTGTAGATTAGCCGGATTCCATCACATACAGGTGCCACATGTTCATTGCATTTTAATTAAGCTTGACAATGGACGCAGCATTTTTCTGCTATTAGAACAATGAGATTTTGTGCTTGATTCAAGGGCTGTATTTAGCAGATTCAAATCCAATAAAACAAATCATTTCAATGTTTTCACATTCATATTTAGGGAACCCTAAGTACACCACAGATCATCTTGCGCTCTTGACACCAAACCCCACACACCAAAACCTTGACATAGACCAGATAACCTAAACTGCAGGACTTGGACTGTCCTTACCACTTGGGGAAGATTTCTCCTGTATTTGGTTTATTCCCAGATCTTAGCTTTACATGAATCAAAGATAGAGATGCCTCCCCCGGTCTCCTCTCACTCCCTAAAAGAAGAGCAAAAGAAAGAAAGGCTAAAGAATACTTCCTTTATTTTCTAAAATTATTTCCAGTTTTTCCCAGCAACTCTTAAAAATAGAAGTGTGGCCCGTGACTTACTGGTCAGTTCCTAAGACTATGACTAACACATATGGGACATTATTTAGGGACACATTATCCAAGGAAATCCAGGGAAAGAATTTTGTTCTAGTCACTCATATGTTATGCTTTTAAAAATGAGGTGTGGCCAGAGTTCTCAGATATCCTGGAAGAAAAAATGATTCGGGTTATTATTTCTGTGTGTTGGCACTTTAAGACTTGAAGCAGTTGGAATAATTAATTCTACTCACTGTGTGTGGACAGCTTTGTGTGTTTGGGGACGTGTCCTGAAGAGCACAAAAGGTGACTCTTTATTTCCTCCACAACACATCTCACCTCTCTCACTCACTCACTATTTGTGTGCGTACAAAAGTTCGCAGATACAAGACCAGCTCTCCAATCAAAATAACAATACCCCAAAGGACCCAGAAACAAACACTTGTTTGAGAAGATCTCACTAAAATTTCATTACACAGGAAACAGGTCCTCACAACAAAACAAAACAGAAACTCCACTGGAAGATGCGAGAGGATAATATTAATGTGCTCAGCTAGAAAGCTATTCATCATCTTCCTCGCTTCCTTAATTTCCAGCTGTAGAAATATGCGCGGTGGGGGGAGGGGGGGTCTCTCCTAGTCCTATTAGGTGCAGGAAGAGAGCTCTTTTGACTCCAAAGCCCAGGCTGTCCATGGCCATGAGTGGGTGGGAAGGGGAATGCGTGCCCTCCCCAACAAGGACAGAAGGACTTTTGCTAGTATCCGTTCCCAGACTGTAAACATTCAGCGACTGCTCCCAGGCACATAATAAAAATTTCCCCTCTCTTCCTCTATGGTTTCCTGTAGTTTGTACTATTCAAATGTAAATCGTGATGAACATCAGTGTGGACTCTCCGACTTAAAGAACGCTGAATTTTTCCGGAAGTATCCACAGCCCCCTCCTGAGAACGAAAGCATCTTTTAGGAGATATTTTACTAATTGAGAAATGTATGGGTTCGTTTCAGCAATTTTTAGAATTGATAGCAGAATATGAAAAACGACCCACTGACGGTGACCACCCTAAGAGATGTCGCCCCCAGAAGCCCATTTCTACAAACAGAAAGGGAACAATCGCAGCGTTCTTAACTGAAAACTCTGAAGAGCATCTTGCATACTAAATCACGAATCTAAGAGTCAAACAATGTTTACGCCACAAGGTGACACTCTGAAATTTTCCTACAACTGGATTAGATCACAAAGCAGATTTTCTCTCCTTCCCTTGGAACGTAAACCCTACTCGGAGTCTCTTTTAAGGGATGAATCATTAAGCCCCCGCATCTGACACTGCATTAGGTCATTTGTTTGTTTCTGGGATATATTCTGCCCTACAACTGGGCTCCCCAATTTGTTCAAACATTCTCTGGCAATTTCTGATTTGTTCAGACAAAGACCAGAAGCTTAAATCCCACTGAATTAACCGGTTGGGTTATTACCAAGGTGGAACAGAGCCAGTAGGCTAAGAACATACACACCGCGTGCTCTTGGGACATAGTGTCTGCCTTCATAGGATGGTGTCATTTCCAGGACTCTCACCCACCAGTTAGCTCAATGAACTGGAAATGTTTTTCTTGCCTTTCCTTTCTTTCTTTTTTTTTTTTTTAACAGCAGAAATGGAAGAGATTGGTAATAAATCAAGTGAGTAATTCTTTTGCCTCTTAAAACATACTAGAGAATAAAAATAACCATTCTCTTTGTTATAACGTTGCTATCTCTACATTAAATAACAAACCAAAATGAAAGGGAAAAAAAAAAGAAGAGAGAGGGAGGGAGTGAGGGAAGGAGGGAAGGTTGGTTCTGATTCTAGAAAAATCAGAAACTATCCACGTAGCTTTCATATTCAACTACCTGAAGAGTGTCTGGCATTTCAAAGTTTCACATATATTATTAATTGGTTCTCTGAATCATTAATCATCTTTTATATTGGAGGAAACCAAGGATTAAAGAGATTAAATAATTTTAAAAAGTAGTACAGGATTGAGCTAAAATGGAACTTGGTATTCCAGTACACTGTGGTTTGAATATTTGTCCCCTCCAAAACTCATGTTGACACTTAACCCCCAATGTGACAGTATTGACAAGTAAGATCTTTAAGAGGTGACTGGGTCATGAGAGCTCTGCCCTCATGAATGGATTATAAATCCATTCATGGATTAGTGGATTCCTAGGTTAATGGATTAACGGGTTAATGGATTGACGGGTTATCATGGGAGGGGAGCT
>RJWJ010042579.1:0-12980 GCA_004363605.1 Indri indri | reverse complement strand
AAAAGCCTTAACTCTCCAATGGACTCCATGCCCCATGTCAGCTTCAACGAGCATCTAGGTGTCTAAAGCATCCTTGATGCCACTGGTAACAGTGAAAGGCACCCCTCAGCAGGGACTCAACTTGTGTCAGATAGTGCTCTAACCATTTTATATAGATTTACCTCATTTACAGTCACAGCAATCCAGAAACAGTACTATTGCTATGTTATCAATGAGGATTAGATAAGTAACTTGCCCAAAGCCACCCAGATAGTAATTGAAGGAGCTGAGATTTAAACCCCGTCTATCTGATTCCTTGCTTTTAAACGCTGTCTGACCCATAATTTTTATCCACTATGCTGTATTCTATCACATAAAAATAATTTCCTACTTCTAAAAAGTCATTTTAAAAGCAATTACATTTACAAGAAAAGTTGGAAGCCACTAGGCGCAGCAGGAAAAGTGAGCATTATAGTTCTCATTATGGTGCTTTAACAATAGTAGCTCTACCAGCTTGAATAGCGCTTTGCAGCATATACCGTTCTTCCATGTTTACTGTCTTGTTCAACTTTCACAGCCCTGGGAAGTAGGTTGTGTTGACTCCATTTTACAGGTGAGGGGTTGAAGCCAGGATAGACAGGCTGACTTGAATAAGGACCCCCAACTGGTGTTTTGTAGAATCAGGATTCAAATACTCATCCTCTAAAATGTAGCTAATACGCTTTCAAATATGCTATAATTGTCTTACATTGAGCTATCTAAAATTATAGGAACTACCAAATAGGGCATTTCTACTCTAGAAATCTTCCCAAAATAGAAAGATGCCATCTTTTAAAGGTTGTTTAATGAACAGGGGAATTTCCAATTTGACACCCACTAATAAGTGACTCTTTTCCATAAATTTCGGCCTTTAATTTGAGCCTTACCACTTATTAGCAAATATGCAAATATTGCACAAACATGGTCAGATGCTTGGTATTTTTTCTCATTTTACGTTATAATTCGCATTACAATATAGTAGGTATAGGAGATGTGAATCATAGAGGCATTCTGGCCAACTTCTTCCCCATGTCATATCCCCAGTATAAGTCACAAACAGCAGCTTTTCCTAGTGATGCTGACTTGTGAGAAGAGCCGGCACTGTCTACTACAATGAAGCATCCCCAGCATTTAGGAGGCATGTAATCCTCATGTCTGGAGACCACTTTATCCACCTGCCCAAATCTTCTTGGCCCCACCTGGATGTCCCGCTCCCAAGTCTGGACCACTTGCTCTACTTCTAGGCTAGTGTTGCCTCAGAGAAGGCCTCTGTTGTTCCTGACTGTCATTGTCCCATTTCCAAATTCCCAACCTCCCTGAGAGGCAAGCATGAGGCTTTGGCACGGCTTGCGTGTGCTCGTGGAGGCAGGAGACAAGGCAGCTCCTACTCCCAGATTCATTCCGTAACATCACCCCAGACCCCAGCCTGTCTTCCTGCAGATTGGCGTCATCCTTCCTAGGAAAGAATCTTCCCTCTGGTGTGCTTCGCACCAAATGTAGAACATAAAATGAGAAAGCACAAAGGCGTTCCAGAGACAACGGAACCCGAGGAGGCATCTCTCTGTGGGAATTTCACGAATGAAGTGGGGTGTGTGGAGAGAAAGGTCAGTCCACATAAAATAATGTGCAGGTCACATCCTGAATGGTGGCATTCCAGCGACTTTAGAGAAGTAAGGAAACATAACTGAGTAAATGGGAGAGGTGAGACTCTGTGGATTGAATGAAACAAGGAGGAGAGAAGAGATAAAACATTTATAGTGTATCATGTCATGTTTCCTATGTGTAGGCAGTGTTCTAAGTTTATATATACATACACTGTCGTTTAATTGTCATCCTCTGTGAGGGTAGTTACTATTATTACATACATTTGAAGATAAGGAAATTAAAGCAGAGAGAAGTTGCATAACACCTTCACAAAGAGGCAGAGCCTGAGTCAAACCTGGCAGTGTGGCACCAGGTGTGGCCTTGTGCCCACTCCATGAGGCCACTGTGGGAAGAGCATGAGGGAAGGCCAAGGGCAGGGAGTAATGATGCCATTTGGGAGGCCACAAGGAGATAGAACAGACTGAGACAGATGGCGATGTGAGAGAGGGCACTTTAAAAGCAAAATAAAACGTAGTGAGATCCCATCTCTACAAAAATATTTTTAAAATTAGTCCCAGCTACTAGGGAGGCTGATGCAGGAGGATAGCTTGAGCCCAGGAGTTTGAGGTTCGTGTGAGCTATGATCACACCACTGCACTCCAGCCTGGGCAATAGAGCAAGACCCCATGTTAAAATAAATAAATAAATAAATAAGGCCCCACCATGAGGTGATTTAAAGACAAAAACATGAGTTGGGACTTGATTTTAAAAGCCACTCAAAACTCATTTTAAGTACATGGTGTAGTAACCTGACCAAAGGGATCTTTGGAGACATCAGCTGTTCATAGATTGGGATAGAAGCTGGAGGAGGGTGATGCTGACTTTGGATACATTTTAAGCATGAGGAGGCAAATGAGGTTTTGTATTTCTATATCGCCGAGCAGAGGATTTAAAGGCAGTGATCTTAAGCGCTGAAACCTGCCGAGAGCTTCATTGCTTCTCCTTCCCTTTTCCCTATACTTTCCTCCTTTCAGAATCCACTGAGAGCCTGCACAGATGATTCTGTGTCTCTTACCATAACTAATTTCTGAAGTAGTTAAGAATAATTTTCTTGTACCACCAGGCATGTTTGGAACACCGTGGTTCAGGTATTGCCCGTCACCTGCCCCAGATTTCGGAGGTTGTCACATAACCATCTGGCTACCTTGTCTTCCCCTTCAGAATTTAATCCTCCTGCTTAGTGACTCTCCTTCCAGTTGCACAGATGCAAAGCTTGAGTCATCTATGATTCATCTGATATCCAAACATGAAATCATTTCCATATATCCTCCACGATATACAGCTCCTTTTCCTTCTGGCAGCCGCTTCTCTCAGGAGACCCATCTTGGTCTTTGCCTGGATGACGGTTTTATCCTTCAGTCAGATCTCCCTGTCTCCTGCCTTCCTTCTTTTCACTCTATAAACTACACCAGAATATTCTTTATTAAACAGTTTTTGTTCGTATTTATCTTATTATATGCAGAATGCCTATGGCTAAAAGTGAAAGGATTCTAACTCAAATTCGCTTAAGCAAAAGAAAAAAAAAAGTGGGAAGGCAGGACAGTTTCATTTGGGGCTTAAAAAATGAGAATTTTAGGTAGCGATTTGGCTTCAGTACCTCGGAGTGCAGGTGTTCAAGGGATGTCATGAAAACATCTGACTTCTTCCTTCTTTAAGTTCCTTGGGCTTGATTCTCAGACCAGGTGATAGCAAGATAGTGACTATCAAAATCTCAAGTTTAATTTCTACCAGTTCGTCAACTGCGGTGGAAAGAGAAAAGTTTGTTTTCAATAATTTCACCAAAACCCCAGATTGGGCCCTATTTTCCTGGTTCGATTCACGCGCACATCCTGACACAACAATCGTACCGAGAGAAACGAACATGCAGAATGACCACCGTGGGTCCCGCACATGCTCCCCGTTAGATCCAAGCTGTGCCATTCCCTTCTGAACTGCATTAACTGGGTAGAAGAGGAGTGTTTCTTCAATGGAAAATGAGGATGCTTTCATCAGGATGAGAGGGAACAGGTGCTAGAACTATTTTTTTTCCAGGCAAAACCCAACAAATATCAACTATAATATGCACCCTCTACTACTGAAAAACCTACAATAATTTCCTACTGCCACGGAGTAAATTAAGTAACATCGTAGAATTGCAAAGCTGAAAATGACTTTTAAGTTCATCGTATCCAGCCAACTTCAGAGAACTGAAAACTAGTAAAAGAGCCAAGCCTGGGACTCGGATATTTTGATTCCTAAAGCATTCCTTTAATAGTTTCCTCATTGGAAATTCAAGCTGGTCTTCAAGTACTCTCCATAAGCGACCTAAATTTTTACCTACCTTCCTTGCCTTTCACTGGTCCCCAACAAGAATTCTAGATTAGTTGAACTTACCTTCTCAATATACTGTGCATGCGCTTTGCCTATGTTTACCTTCATGACTTTGCTTCTATTTTCTGGTCATCATAAACTTATTTCTCTTCCATTTAACCCAACCCAAAGCATATCCAAGTTTTATTTCTCCATTAGTCATAATTGAGCTTGTATGCTATTGCAGTGAGAAAACTGAAGTAATCAGATGGGAACTTACACAAACTCCCATCTCATCATCTATTCTCCTACTTACGTTTGCTCCCTCATGTGCCGTTTTCTTCCCTGTTTCTATGGATCTAAGCTCCCAACTGAAGCCAAACCCTCCACTACTATACAAAATTCCATCCTGTCATCTACTCAAGGACATACCTCAGCAATTCTCTTTTATCATCAGTGGATCATCACCATCCATATCAAAAGGATCATTATCTCTTTCATCTTATAATACCTCCTTTGATCTCATTTTTGTCTTCTCCGTTTCTATTCATGGAAAATCTCTAACTAGCAGTTGCCCAAACTGGCTGTCTCTAATGTTTCTTCTCCCATTCTACTTTAGCCAACCCCAGTAACCTTTCTGCTTCCACTATGCCACAAAAATGGCTTTATCAAGGTCACTATTGACCTAAACAATATTAGGCAGAGTAACCCAAGCTGCAGTGAGAAGTAAACTAAATGTGGAAGTCCATTTTTATACTTTCATCAATGCAAGTTCAATCCAGGTGGAGGTTGAGGTATTTTCTCTCCATTGGGTCTTTCGGGGACCTAAGTGGCTGGAGATTGTGTTATCTATGTGCTTTCCCAGGTCATTGGAGGCATTTTCATCCCAATCATCCAGAAGTAGGAAAGACATGGAGGGTTACCACTGGGTGGTTTTTATGGGCAAGGCCTCAAATACCACACAGTCCATCCACTCACATTCCAGCATCCAAGGCACTGGCTCATGACCCTACTGAAGTCCCAAGGAAGGCTGAGGAATATGGTCTAGCTGTGTGACCAGAAAGAAGAGAAAGCACATTTTGTTGACCACGTTTGCTTTGTTAAATAGAAGAGACTATTTTCAGTGCTCATTTTACTTGAGCATTCGACTGAGCCATCACTCTTCAGAGCACTCTTACCTCTTTAAAACTTTTTCTTCAGTTGGCTTCTAGGGCATTCCCCCCTGCACAGTGTGCTTTCTGCCTCTCCAAGTGATCTTTCTTAGATGCCTTTAATTATTCCTCCCATCTTTCTGACTTTTAGATGGTGGAATACTCACTGTACTCAATCTTTGGATCTCTATTCTCTCAGTCTATTTTTCCTCTCTTGTTGATTTTATCCAATATAATGGGTTCTACATGCTGGTGACTCCCAATTTGGTATTTCAGTCCTAGGCCTCTTCTTATAATCCTGGCTTGTGTGTCCTGCTGGCTACTTGACACCTCCACTTGAACAGCAAGCAAACAAACTTAGCACAGGCATAGCTGATATCTGAACCCCCTCACCTCACCCCTGCTCACCCACCCTGCCCCTCTCTCAGTCTTGCATAAGTCAGTTAAAGATATCTTGACCTTTCCAGGTTTATAATTGCTCAGGTTAAAAATTTGGGCTTCATCTTGTTGCCCCTTCTGCTCTCATCCTGCATGTAATCGGTCAGCAAAATATTTAGGTCCTACCTTCCAAATACTTCCAGAATCAGAAAACTTCTCATCACTCCATGGCCACCGCCCCATTCTGGGCCTCCATCATCTCTTCCCTGGACTAACAGAATAGTCTCTTGATTGGTCTTCCTGGTTCTATCCTCCTGATTTGAGTGTCATTCTCAAGATACCACCCAGAGTAATCCTGTCAAAGTAGGAGTCAGATCATGTCACTTTTTTGCTTAAATCTCTCCAAAGACATCTGGTTTTAAGTAAAAGCCAACATTTTTACTATAACCTACAAGCCCCTCAATGGGAAGCACCAATATTCTCCAGCCTTATCTTCAGATAGTCTCCCCTTACACTCACTGGCATTCTAATTCGGGGATTTTCTTGTTTGTTTGAATATTCAAGATGTGCCACCGTCTCACGGCCCTTGTGTGTTCTTACCCTCACATAGTCATATTATTCATCCTTTCACTTTGTGTAGGTCTTTAGTCACATATTGCCTTCTCAGTATGGAGAACTTTCCTAGCCATTCCAACTAAAATTGAAACTTCTCCCCAACTATTTTTATTACCCTCACATGCATTATTTTTTTCTTGGCATGTATTACTATCTAGCATATTATATATATTTATATATCTCTATATATATCCCTCCAACTGAAAGCTATATATACCTTGGTCTTTTTCTTTTTTTAACTTTGGTATTCCCAGTATTTAGATAAGTGCCAGATAATTTACATTTGTACTGAATGAGTGAAAGAATTACTCTAGATCACAATAGTTCCCACTTTCTCATAAATGCTATGGCTCCATATCATTCATTTGGAATTTAGTCATAGTCGGCTGTTTTCTTTTCTTTTTTTTAACTTTTCATAGGAAAATATCCTGGATTCACGATTTGATCATAAACTCATTACATAAAGGAAAAGTATGAATATGTGTTTTTATCAACCTCTCATGCCTAATTCAGAGGTGCATGCAAAGGTGAATGAATGAATGAATGAATGGCAAGTCCCCCAGATGGGAACAGCAAGATTGGTGAATGATGCACTATGAAGGCCAACAGCGTGAAGGGGTATCTTAGGAAACTGGAATCCAAAAAGGATAAGTTAAAATTGAAGACTAAGGCAAAGGTGTTACCGGCATTTAACGAGGGGAGTCAAGTTGGTGAGCACGCCGTGCCATCTGAATGAAATGCAACTGGCCGTCATGCATTCAGCACTCGATCCACATGCCAGCTTCTTTCAGTCAAGTCTTCCCGTTTGTCGGCACTATATTTGGCAGATGCCAGACACCGTTCTGTTGATTTTTTTAAAAATGGAAACAATCAAAGCGATTGAGACAAATAATAGACCCCAGATAGATTGTGCTATTTTCTCCATGACACAAGCGTTCCCGCTAAATCAATTCTTATGTGTCAGAGGATTAGGCAATATGATTCTGAAACAAAATATAAACTTAGATGGGCTAATCTCCAAGGGCCTAATTGTAGAATAATAAAATTGAAAGTGCAATCCTGGAATATTTTAGACTCGATAAATATATATTCTATATTTATGTTGAGTTCCCCCCTACACACTCACAAGCTATCTCATCTCTCTCCTCCTTTATGGTTTAGCAAAATTCTCAGGGGAGACCAGGTGTATGCACATAATGGTAGGGAAGGGATTGGTTAGAGGGTTGGGTCAGTGAGAAGGTGGAAGAATGGACAAAATCACAAAACAGTATTTATCTTCTTAGTACATAAAAGCACAGACTACGCTGAGAAGAGCTGGTTTATTCCGAGGAGTCTGCGTGATATGTTCTAGCATGTCAAGCTGTGAGTTCTGTGGCTGTTCACGCCTACCACACCTCCTGCCTGTGGCCAGGACTCTGGTGACCTTCCTCAGTATGCCCGGCCCTGCTTCAGTCCCCAGCCTCATGCTCTGGGTTGCTATTGAAGATCCCTGTTTGGTTTGACTGTGAAAGCAAAGATCTTAATATCAGAAGTGAGACTTACTAACTTTCTACTTTACGTATGTTAAAACGTATGCTGTCACTAAATCAGTGCCATGTCCTCATTTTTTAATAGTTTCTAATTGTCTACACTTTCAAGTTCTTTTATTTTAACTTCTCCCCTTTCTCGGGGACTTCTTAATGGACATCTTTGCAAAGTATAGAACTACATCGAGCTGCCTTCCACCAAAGATAAGCTATCACTTTGCCATCATGTCTCATGTTGCTATTGACTCTGCTTTGTGGCATGTTTCCATGGCTGTGGGTGTTCTCCAAAAATCCGGTCACTTTTCATGTACCCCTCAGACTTCTCATTTCACCTCTTGCCTTCATTTTAATACTCTGTGCAACTGTGTCATGTAGACTGTTCTCCTTAGGGGTGAGGAGTAGCTCTATTTCTGAGGAAATTATGGTGTACGTCACTCTGGGAGTTATTGGCTCCACCTTCAGATGAGCATTTCCAAGAATCAGGCTCATTATTGAATGTGCTATTCAACATCGTGATTATGCCCCTATTCTTTGCAAATCAATTTCTCTTCAGCTTCTGTTCACTGTAGAGGGTTCTTATGTCTCCCTACTCAGATGACTCTCCTCCTCCTCACGGATCTCATCTGAAAACACGAATTTTCTATCTTTTCTTTGCCTCCTAATGCCTCTCCCTTCTGTTATTTAACTTTGCAATTGTATTACTTAACTCTGTCAAGTAGCTTGACATACAGCTTGCACAAAAGCTGCTACCCATTTAAAAACTCATCTTATTGTTGGAAGACTCCTCCTAGATTAAAGTTCTATGGCTATGCTTTGTGTATCAGCAGGTTTACAATAAGTTCTATGGATAAAGGACACAAGAAATTTAACAAAACCCAATGTTAGATCTTTTGATAATCTATGTAGGTCAACCCAAGGATGTTATGGATTATGCATATATAAGCACAGACACTTTTAAATACATGACAGACAGCACCCTGATAGATGATTGTCTGTTATGAAAATGCAGATCCTTCCATAGGATTTATATCTTTTATTGTGAATTTTTTTATACTGAGTCATTATGGTATAGAAAAGATAATGAGAGAGAGAGAGAAAAACACTTGAATTCATTTATGTTCCATTTGGCCCTTAGCCATATGAGTGTCCAATCGAGACCACCATGCTGTTTTCACATTTCACATTTCCAGGATTGCAAATCAGTGCAGGTGACACTGGTTCACTGCAACTCCAACCCTGCCTTAATCGTAACTCTTTTTACCCATGCTTTGAGGCACTCAGACTCAGCTCTGAGTCACTGAAGCAAAATTGGAGCATCTGGATAGAGTGTCAAAACAGCAGAGCTTACATCAGTGAGACACCGCAGCAGCTTACTGAACTATAAATGCTCCATCAGTGACTGTTGAGAGGCTGTAGATTCTCTTGTATTAGCATCTAGATACAACAACTTGTTAAAACTAATTGGAAAACCACAATGACGTAGTATATCATTTTTCCTGTGATCCTGAGTTTCCAAATATGTGTTGATGCTAGCTAGAAATACAATTCCATTCTTTTAAAAATTCTCCACTATTGTATTAGTCTTCTGGTTGTTTTCCTCAGCATGCATGCAATCAAATTGACAGCTTGAACAGCTTATCATGTGGAAGAATAGTGCTTTAAAAAACAAACAAACAGAAACAGATAGATTTATAGTATGCTCCAGTTTCATCTTTGGAAAGAAGAATTAGTGTTATTATAACTTATCATTAATGCTATAAATGCATATGATTGAATCATAAATTATATAATCATGTTGTTTCTGTCTTGTTCAATTAAGTGGCCTGAGTTAAATAATATTGTCTTAGGTTTTGTTGTTGTTAATTTGCAGGCTGGTGATGGAATTTCATTCCTTTGACTTCTAGATTTCTTGTAAGTAAATCTATGCCCTTTTCTTAAAATGGAGAACTGCTAAAATATTTCATTTGTTTATTTTTACTTTTTTACATAAAGGATAAAAATAATTCTAAGAGCATTATTAATATTTTTTCCTTAACAATTCTTTATGTTTGCTGAGACTTTCTTGTTTGTTCATTTTACAAATTTGGTATATATAGATGCATTCCCTGAATATCAGTGCCAAAGAAGTAAACCTCCAGATGCTTTTTGACAATCAACTCCTAAAAGACTTTTAATAACTAACATAATTTATTATAAATACTATTATTGTAAATTAAATACTAAATGAATTCAGGTTAGAAAACTTCAAATATCGGGTGACATGTTTCTTCTTTTACCTGCATGCCAATTCACTTGGTATTCACTGAAGTTATACTGATCATAAAGAATGTCTCTCATATTTATGTGGGTAATACGTGCCCTTTTAGGAACACATTATAATTCGGTAATAATTAATGCACATACCAAATTAACTATCTAGAACCCAATTAGATCAATATGATTTTAAAGATAAAAATGTTATGTTCAAACGAATCATTGAGGTTGCTGTTTATTCATTGCACTCCCTCCCTGGAATACATGAAATGTTTTACAAACTGCTTTAAGGTTTAATGTCGATGGCGGTGTATTAATGTCATGCGGGTATAACCAGCCGGGTATTTTTGTTGTTCTAACTGCTGGTGTAGCTGCTGCTCAGTGTTCCCTTTCAGCTAGTGACCTCTCTCAGGACAGGGGAGAGAAGCAAGTCACTACAATCTTGATGGCTTTCTCCCCTTTCCTTTGACTATATTGTGCCTCCCAGTGGTGATCCTGAAAGAAGGTAAAAATGGTATCTTCAATTCTAGGAACATTACGATTCTATTAAGAGACAGTTGTTTTTTTTTCTAAACTTGATGGTGAATACAAAATGGAATCTGCTAACGATTTATATTAGGCTTCCATTATTCTTTGCATTCAGGATAGTCTCACTTGCTCTGCTCTTGATTGGCTTTATTCATTATATGTGTGCCGGGAGCAACTTGAACCTGTATCTCATGGGCTATATTTGGTACTTCAAATTCAACTGAAAGAGTACTGGAGAGATCAAGCCCTTCTGAAAGACGCGGGCGGCTGTGGAGGGAGATCAGAGGGCCTTAGTAGTAGGGCTCTTCTGCGGTAATAGCATGTAGTTAAATGCACTGGTCGTATGCTTTCTAAGGTTCTAAAATAAATGTCCATGGGGATACCCAACTTTAGTATATTAATAATAAACAGTGAATTTTTTTTTCCAGCAACACAGCCCATAGTGAAGCTTAAATGTATAGATTTTCATACACATTTTTTTTAAAACCATTGAGCTTGGGTAAAGTTAGCACATTACAAATGAACTAGACTCTGCGTTGGGTTCCTAAAACATACCAGAGCATCTCCGTCATGTAAGAGTCGACAGTGACATCCATAGGTATTTTTGGGGACAATAAAAGAGAAAACAAAATAGGTTGGAAATAAGGCAGCATGCTCTCAAGATGGCACAGCTACTGTGAGTGAGGATGGGTGGAAATTTAACACCCATTGAAACAAGCAGGGCTTTTTTTGCAGAAGAGGAGAAAACAAGTTAACAAACATACAATTTGACATGTTATTACCGTGAATTAATTTTCTAGTCATTATTGATGTACTTTAACAGTTCTGACTGTGATAAATTTGTTTGGAATCTATGTAGTTCAAACTCTTATTTTTAGAAGTGTTTGTCACTTTAAACTAATTAAGCAATTTCCTGGTTTTAATGAATTTACTGCTTGGAATCACTGATGGTAAATTTGCGAGACCAACTGAATGAAGCTGCCCCACAGAGGGTAATGTTAACTATCCCTGTGAGCATTTCATGTTGTGAGTTTGTGTTTTTAATGCCTGCCTGCCTTCAGTCAGTGGGGTGTTATTTTGAATGCTTTGCTTAAATATCAAACCTGTTCTATCTTCAGCGAAATTGTCTCTTGTCAATCTTGTGCTTTAAGGAACAACCCAAAAATGTCTCAAATGTTTTTCTGCAGGCCGATCTTTTCTCCTCCACATTTGAGGAACGTTATTGCAGATTACGTTCAGTGAATTTTCCTCCAGTCACCAATCATGGTTGCTCCAAAGTGAATCATATGCAGAGGTGCTCCAGGTGTGATAGCTCACATTTTTCACTTGGTCCAGAGTTGAAGTCCCTGTTAAGCCAATCCCTGTCACTTCTTCTACCCTTGTCTGGGCCTATTCCCAACAAGCCTGATCTCCCATCTTATCAGACCACTGGTAAGATTTGAGCATGATAAACAACGATATGCTAATATACCTTAACATGCTGTTTCCTCTTCTGGAGCACAGCTTCCGTCTTCTGCATCTGTTCAAATCATGCTTATCTTCCATGTCTTCAGCAAACATCAGACTTCTCCCATGAAGCCCGGCCGTATGCCCCTCATCAGTATTAATAGAGCCTTTCACTCTCTTTCTGAGTATTAGAACACTCTTAGGACATTTACTATGTCACTTAGTTTGCCTTTTCTTAGAATTTGTTTATTCCTTGTTTATTCATCCAATCGTGTTTTCAGTACTATGAGAAAAATCTAACACATTGCCTTTCATATGGTAGGTGCCTCCATAAATATCTATTCACATTAGTATTTCAGTCGTTGCTCTAACAATGGTTTTGTAACCTCCCATACTTAGTATAAAATCTGAAAGATTTAGAGAGGGCCTATGTATTTATTTATATGGATGTGTGTATTTATCCTAAATGTTCATAAGTTATTATTTCTACATTCTGACTTGATATTTATTATATTTATTTTTTTAGCTTTATTTTGTTTTTTGATAATTTTATCTACCACTAATGCTTCAGAAAAACGTAATACTTAATTTGGACCATGATAAAAGGGCCAACATCAAACATTTCACTCATTCATTTGTTCATTTATTCATTCATTCTGGAAATACTGAGATTAATTTGATCTAGAGCTTATGCTCTTTTGGAGGAGAACTTTGATGTGGTATATTCTATGATGAAAATGTGAAATCAACCCAGGTGCAGTGGCACACACCTGTAATCCCAGTTACTCAGGAGGCTGAGGTGGGAGGATCTCTTGAACCCAGGAGTTCAAGACCAGCCTGGGAAAAATAGGGAGACTCCTTCTCTTAAAAAAAAAAAAGTAAAATCATGAACTTTAAGACCCAAGATAAGGAAGCAGTTATTCTTTTAGAGGGAATTGCAGTATCTTCACACAGATGTTGCACATTTTGTTTTGTATCAAAAGAGATGTAAGTTTTTTAGACAAAGAAAGAATCAAATATGTCTTATTGATCACTTACTAAATTCCAGACACTGTTGTAAGCACTTTACATATATTAACTAATTTAATCTTCATAGCTATTATTAATATTCTACTCTACCAAAGCGAATAAG
>RJWJ010042578.1:0-12977 GCA_004363605.1 Indri indri | reverse complement strand
AAGAAATAATAATTTTAAAAATGAAAGGCACAGAATATAACCAGGAAACAAGAAATAGACAAACAAATAACATGAAAGGATTTTGACGATTACAATGCAAAGAACTAGTAAAATTAAAAGCTATAAAACAGATGAAACCAAAAGCTCAGAAATAAAAAGAGAAAAAATAGAAATGGGTAAAAAATAAGAATCAGAATAAAAGAGCTAAATAATAAATACGTACAGAAAATTAAAAGAAGATACATAAAGGTAAAGCCATGACACCAAAAAGAGGGGGTAAAAAATAAGACTAGTATTAGAAAAAGATACTAAAAATACATAAAACCATAAGCTGAGACATTTAAGGGTATAACTCTGATAAGTATAAAAGATATTTCAACTTTCTAAAAATTAATATGATAAAGAAAAAAAAGAATAGCAAAAGTAAATAGCAACCAAAATAGCAAGGAACTGGCATAAAAACAGACACGTAGACCAATGGAACAAAATAGAGAGCCCAGAAATAAATCCACACACTTATAGTCAATTGATTTTCAACAAAGATGCCAAAAACACACAATGGGGAGAGGATAGTCTCTTCATTAAATGATGTTGGGAAAACTAGATATCCACATGCAGAAGGATGAAATTATACCGTTATCTCTTATACAAAAATAAACTCAAAATGGATTAAAGACTTAAATGTAAGACCTGCAACTGTACAACTACTAAAAGAATACACAGGGGAAAAGCTCCATTAACATTGGTCTGAGCAATGAATTTTTGGATATGATCCCAAAAGCACAGGCAACAAAAGTAAAAACAGACAAAGAGGATCACATCAAGCTACAAAGCTTTTCTGCACAGCAAAGGAAACAGTCAACAGAGTGGAGACAACCTGCAAAATGAGAGAAAATATTTATAAACCATGTATCTAATAAGAGGTTAATATCCAAAATATATAAGGAACTCAAATAACTCTATAGCAAGAAAAAGAGTAACCCAATTAGAAAACAGACAAAGAACCTGAATAGACATTTCTCAAAAGAAGACATACAAATGGCCAACAAGTATATGAAATTAATGCTCAATGTCACTAATCATCAGCGAAATGCAAATTAAAACTACAATGAGATATCACCTCACATCTTGTTATAATGGCTATTATCAAAAAGACAAAAGATAAGCGTTGATGAGGATGTGGAATAAAGGGAACCCTTGTACACTGTTGGTGGGAATGTAAATTACTACAGCTATTATGGAAAACAGTATGGAGGTTCCTCAAAAATTAAAAACAGAACTACCATATGATCCAGCCATGCCACTACTGGGTCTATATCCAAGAGGAAATGAAATCAGTATGTTGAAGAGATATCTGCTCTCCCATGTTCACTGCAGCACTGGTCACAACAGCCAAGACATGGAATCAACCTGAGAGTCTGTCAACAAATGGACAAAGAAATTATGGTACATAAACACAAAGGAATATTATTCAGCCTGAAAAAAGAAAGACATCCTGTCATTTGCAACAACATGGATGCACCTGAGGGACATTATGATAAGTGAAAAAAGCCAGGCACAGACAGACAAATACCTCATGATCTCATTTATATGGAATCTAAAAAAGTCAAACTCTAAAGTAGAAAGTAGAATGGTGGTTCCCAGGGGATGGGGAGAGGAGAGAGACTGGAGAGTTATTGGTCAAAGAATATAAAATTTCAGTTAGACAGGAGGAATAATTTCAAGATACTTAATATGGTCTCTTCTATTATAGTTAATATTATAACAATGTATTGTATACTTGAAATTTGCTAGAAAAGTAGATTTTAAATGTTCTCACCACAAATAAATGATGAGCACGTAAGGGAATGCATATGTAAAACGCGTTTTATTTAGCCATTCCACAATGTATGCATATTTGAAACATCGTGTGCACACCATAAAAATGTCATTTTTATTTGTCAATTTAAACAAAAATTTTAAGTGAAAAAAAAAAGTAAATGGCAATAGGATGTTTTAACTTAAACTGGAAAGATTTAAAAGAGTTTTTAAAAATACATCCTAAGCAGTAAGTGAACTAATAAACTAAGACAAACGATCTAAAGGAGAACAAATGGAAACAGTTTAAACGAACAGAAGAGGTTCTTTAACTAGTAAAGTAAAATATATGTTTCTCTTAGGTGTGGTTAAGAACTTGTTGTGAGTTCAGTACAAAGACACATGTGCAGATTTGATCTACCAAGACTTATGGTTCTTGGCAAAGAATTTCAATATGGTTTTAATGGAAAGCTGAGGGCAGTGAGCTGAGAAAAGCCTAGAAAGATCAGAAACAGCACATTTCCCATGGCAGATGCTCACCCAGTCCCTGACATCAACTGGCCCTCAGAGGGTTTGCTTGGTGGTGGGAACGAATGGCATTAAAAATGCAGGTAGCTAAGCTGGGCTGCAAGGTCTTTGGAGGGTTATTTTAGGGTCTGGAAAAACGGGTAAGGCTTGAACATTTCTAATAACTACAGGGAAGGAGCCATCAGAGAGGAAGAGGTTGAAAATCTGAAAGCAGCGGTAATTGAAGGAGGAAGTTCCAGACTAGATAGGATAGGATAAAAAGCTCAGAGAAGCCTGCACAGAAATTCATTAAATGTAAATCCTTTTATAAGCAGTTTTTAATGCAATACTACAGAGCTCATTGAAAAGCCAAAGGCTTAACCAATAGGACCAATAATGAATGCAGATTTGGGGATATAGTTGCTCCTGGCATTACATCAAGAGAAAGGAATTAGGGAAAGACAAGTTTACGAGGATTGGTTAGGTAAGTTATTTTCCCTGCATGGTATGCACCACATGTTTTTAGACCCTAAAACCTTCCCCAACTAGTAACCATCTCAAATTACAGCACATGTATTAATCACATTTCCAGAAATTATATTTTGCCTATAGGACAATATAACTCGTTTTAATGGTAAAAAAAAAAATCCTGACCCATGCAAAGAGTCTAATTAACCCCTCAGGCACAGTTCCTTCTAGGTCAATGCAGAGTAGTTGCCAATAAAATTCCCACTGTCTCTTAATGGATTATGGTTCAAGGCCACCCAAGGGGAGGGTGAAGTAGAGAGGGTGACAGCAACCAGCTCCCCTCCCAACACCAGACACATGCCCTTCCAACCAAAGCAAAGCAATTCTGCTACTATCTCCTCTAAAACTCCTAAAAAGAAAAAAAAGATTCACTGCCAAATAAAGTTTGAAAACCCTAGGATAAGTTATTGTGTTTACCAAAAAGTTACCATCCTTCTCCCCAAAATTCTACACTCACTTTTGGTGGGAATATATTTCAGACTCTTTGCTGTTATTTTCCCCTCTCCATCTACAGAGCTGGATTATTCACTCTAATATTCTGCATAGGGAATGAGGCTTACTGTATTAGTTTGCTAATTAGTTTGCCAGGGTTGCCATAACAAAGTACCACAAACTGTGTGGCTTAATCAGCAGAGATGTCTTGTGTCACAGCTCTAGAAGCTAGAAGAACAAAATCAGGTGTCCGCAGGGTTGGTACTTCTGAGAGCTGTGAAGGGAGGATCTATCCTGGGCCTCTCTCACCGTATGTGAGCCTGTCTACAAATTTCCCCTTTTTATTAGGACACCAGTCATACTAGATTAGGACCCAGCCTAAAATAACCTCATTTTAATTTGGTCAAAACTCTATCTTCATATAAGGTTACATTTTTGGGTACTAGGGGTTAGGACTATGACATACGAATTTGGGGTAATACAATTCAACACCTCATATAAACTATGGTACACAGGACCATTACTTAAGATAATAATTCAGATGAATTTTTAAAGATAAGACTAAATCCTCCAAATTAGCTTTGATTCTTTGCTCCCCATCATTCCTGGTTTCATATAAACTAGCAGATACAGATCCCATGACTTGATTGCAACACAACCACAAGAATCAGAATACACTATGTTTCAATAAATCAAACTCCAATCCCAAATTACATAAAGCAAAACTATGGTGCAGGTCCCACCCTCTTAACTTATTCCACATGCCTTAATGCAGTTATCAGATCATGTGGATGGAAGCTTGCCTGCCATAGCATCCTCCTTGAGGAGTATGAAATGATCTTCTTGCAGAACCGTGGCCAGAATAAACCACTCACAATATTGCCTGTATCACCCCCAACACTGTCATGTTTAAGAAACAGCTTTATGGAGACATCTTAGAAAATGAGACAGAGAACATTTTATTGCCAGAATTCCTCTTAGGAAGGGCACAGGGGAAAATGATACCTTGATAAACCTCTTGGAATGAAGAAAAAGATACCAAGTACATTCACATTTTAAAATGACTGTTACCATGCTCTCTGCATCAAATGAAGAGGGGAGTGTGTGTAGCTCTTAGAGAGAGGGAATGTGAGTGAGGGGAAGAGAAAGAGCAGAGAGAAGCTGGGGAAGGGAGGACTGGGTGATGTAGAGACCACAGCTATCATATGTAATTCCCACATGAACCCCAAATCTCCAGTAAACTAACAAGTAGAAATGAGGGCTCTGGAGCAGAGCTTTGAAAGGAGCAGAGCTTTGCACCCACGTGGGGAAAAACAATTCAGCACACTCCCAAAGGAGCCAGCTAGGGAGCAGAGCCTCAGCTGACATCCGGGTTGTAACTTCTTCCATTTAGTTATCATCTCAAAACTCACCTACCCTGGGCCCATCCTCATACAGCACTGCTCAAAGTCAGCGAATGTCTGTCAGAGGACACCTGTGGGACAACAATTAGCAAATCCCTGCCCTCTAAATATTCAAGGACACCACACTGCTAGTGTCTAATGGGACAGAACCTAATACTCGGTCAATTCTATTTAGTTATGAGCACATTCAAAGCTGCTTTTAGAAGAAAGTTTTGATCCTGCCTCTGGGTCCTCCTGCAGCCAGGAAGCTTACTCATTAACTGGAGAATACAGATAAGAGTTTTAAAATTTTATAATGAAATGCTGGCTTTGCTAACTTACACAGTGCCTAACATACAGCAAGTGCTCAGTAAGTGTGCATCAGACGTAGCTCAGGAAGGTTTTCACGATACAGATTCCCAAGCCCCACCCCAATGATACTGACACAGAAATTCAGGGATAGGGTTGGGTACTTATGGCTAAGTGATTCTGTTGTAGTGGGTGTGGGGATCTTATTTCAAAACCTCCAGGACTATGAGAGCTGTCACCTCCTCCTGCTCTGTATGTTCTAATACTAAAGCAGTTCAAATTACCAGAACATTACAGGTCTAGATGGTCTCGCTCTGATTCCTAAGCAATCAGGGTAGATGAAACCATGAAAATGTGTGAGACCTTGCGAGTAGGGTATTTAGAATAAAAGTAGAACTAAGGACGTATATCTAAATGACACCAACATTGGAGGGGCATCTGAAGGATAAGGAGAAGCTGGGAAAGACAGAAAAGGCAATAGTCAGAAAGATAAAAGGAAAATCAGGAAAGCATGATAACAGACAGCTTCAACCAGTAATTAATTAATCACACACAGGAATAGCAAGTAGCCACTGGAATTAGCATATTAGGCTATAATAGCATATGAGGTTCCACCCTCATGGCCTCAACTCACTCTAATTACCTCCCAAAGGCCCCCCTCCAAATACCATCACATTGTGGGGCAGGACTTCAACATATGAATTTTGCAGGGACACAAACATTCAGTCCATAATGGGTATGTAATAGACAGCCAGACACTTTGTCATCTTTGAATGGAGAAAATGGGATAAAAATGCGTGAGATGGTAACTAAAATTTTAGGTGGAAGTGGGAAGAAGTGGAGATCATCTTCCAGGCCAGTCTTCTTGATGCAGCAGAAAACAAGGGCCATCTACTGAGAGTAAGGTGGGGAGGTGGTTAGAGGGAAGCGAGTGACAGGGGAGCCTAGAGAGGGGAACTGGGGCCCAGCTGATGTCATGGCAACAGGCTGACCAGTTGTATGGTTTCCTGCAGCAGGGGTCAGCAACCAAGGTCAGGAGGAGACGAAGCCAACTGTAGCAGCAATCCTGATTCCAGATTCACAGAGGGGGCTGCAGCAGACAGCTAAGTAAAGGATGGTTAAAGATGCTGGTGAAAGAAGAGTTGAGATGATAAACCACATGGCCCCTACTAGACTGGAAAGGAATAGAAGTCAAGAAGGGACTGACCAGCAGGTGTGGAGAAAGGAGAGGACTAAAGGATTAATGGTCTACATGAAGTCAATGAGCAGGTACAGTAGAAGTGGAATTATAAAAGACCAGGAAGGAAGGGAGCACGTGCATTTACAGAACTAAAATTATATAGCCATGGTCATTGGCTAACTCGTTCTAACAGATTCTTGACCACATGCTGCTACTTTTGAAACTTTTTCAAGAGTCGGTTGTACGATACCACATGAAATGATTCTGCAAATTTTACAAAAAGTACAATTGAAGACCCTACCCATCGTGCTGCTTATTTTTAATTTGTTTACATTGTGCCTTATGCTCTGTAGGATTTTGGTGGCTTACGAGGATATGAAAATAGAGCATGAGAGAATAAATTTAAAATAAGCAAGAGAGATGAGTTTAATAAAGTTAAAGAAGTAAGATGGAACTGGAAACGAGGTTGGTTTATGAAGCTTAATGCTCCTTAAGTTAAGATCGATGCAATAAATTCTTCTTAAAATTTGGTGCCAGATAAAAGTTTTCTCCTGGCTGTGCACGGTGGCTCACACTTATAATCCTAGCACTCTGGGAGACTGAGGTGGGAGGATTGCTTGAACTCGGGAGTTCAAGACCAGCCTGAGCAAGGGTAAGACCCTGTCTCTACAAAAAATAGAAAAAATTAGCCGGGTGTTGTAGCACGCACCTGTAGTCCCAGCTCCCCAGGAGGGCTGAGGTGGAAGGAAGGTTTGAGGCCAGGAGTTTGAGATTGCTGTGATGACAACACTGCACTCTACCCCAGGTGACAGAGCAAGACTCTGTCTCAAAAAAAAAAAAAGTTTTCTCCTAACACACACTAGTATACTTCCTATTATTAAACTAGGAGAGTTACTTAACTCATTCCATTTCCATTCAGGTCTTGACTCTAGGAAACTCAGACATAAATATTTTCCCCAATTGTAATTACTACCTTAACCCAGGTTTTTCTATAAAAAACAACATCTTGTTTCATTATTTATATCTTGCTCTTTATCTTTGATTTAATGAGGCTTTGGTGGTTTTAACTGCATGCCACTTCACACACCACTGGAGTATGTGCAACATAAATTAAAAATTAATATTCAGAAATCTCATGCCTAATTGTGGTCCAAATAGCCAACGCTTTACTTAAAATTGCTAGCTCTATACTTAATTTCAAACCCTGAAAATCATTTCTCAAGTTCTCCCACTCTAAAATCTTTTTTCTGACTTTTCTACATATGGCAAAATGTCACATAGTGAAATATCCTCCATGAGTCTAGCATACCACTACATTTATCAGTCTACGTTCGGGAGTGGAGTGCCATTGATCATGTACCATACATTAAACCTATACTAAGTTGTATTGTTTATCAGTACTGTATCCTACCTGCCACTATCTATATGTATCCTGCCATTAAAAGCAAGCATCTTTAATAGCAGGCAGAAAGCCATATGTGGTTAGGTAAGAAAACTGCTTGTTTAAACCATGTCTTAGTGTGGATGACTCATTAGCCCAGCAAAATGTCTTTACCTGGTTATGCTCCCAACATGTAACCCACCATCTGACCCAAGAGTAGAAGTCCAGGGCTAACCCCAAACACCATACCTTGCTGCTGTTAGATGCTTATAGGCTTCTAACTGAAAGGGAATAAAACAATATCCTCTTTATTTTTTCCTTCTTTATCTTATTTTAGTTTCCATTAAACAAGGAACAAGAAGTGCCAGAGACAGGAGGCATACTGGTGCGTTCTGTCTTTGGCTAAATGATTTTGTCCACAGGAACCATTAATGCCTAGAATCAGTGCTCCCATTCAAGTCCCTGGTGGTCTCCTTGTCCTAAAGGATAGCCCTCTTGAGATGCTTAATAACTTCACACCTAAAATCATTGTTCCTGGCAATTCGGTGAAACAACAGGCTAGAAACTGCCATCAAGAGAGCAATAAGCCCAGTTCTAAAAACTATTAAGGAAACCTCTTGAACATTTTATTTTTTTTTTTCTTGTTAATATCTGGGATAATTCAGTCCTCATATGAAAAATATTAGACCTTAAATCCATGATCTTCAACAGCCTTAACCTTATGTTACCAATCAAGCCTCCTAATCAGACCATGTACACAACTAACATTTCAACAAGCTCTGTATTTTTAATTTTCTAAAACAACCAGGTGGTCCTTTTCTATAGTGTTTCCAAGAGGATTCTCAACTGTACTATTTCAAATTCTTGGCAAACCAGCTTTTCTGGAAGAAGCTTCAAAAGGATTTTTCCATTACATAAATTCTTCACCTGCATCCTCCACTCATTATGAAAATTAAGGGATAGCTGGCAATCATAGCCAGAACAAGGTTTGCCCTTCTTACAAAAGATACCATGCCAAAACTCCTCTGGGATTAACCCTAGCTTACTCCAGACCCCTTCAAGGGAAGAGAATTTATATCTACTCTAGTTACACTCAATGCCAGATTTCCAGGAGTGGTTTTCCTCAGTGATGGAAACCAGCTGAGATATTTCTTTAACAGTTGTATAGCTCTCTGTAAGGGTGACAGAAGGGTCTCATGAGTTGACATGAAACAACTGAAAACCAATTAACTACTATAAAGAGCTTCAGCATTGGCTCCAATTCCCCTTTACCAAAACCTTTTCTGATACCCTCAAAAAAAAAACAAAAAAAAACCCCACCCATTCATAAGACTGTTCGTCCAATCCTCACTTGAGTACTGAATTTAAAACTCCATTCAATCCAGATACTTTTTACTCATCAGTTGATGGTAAGAAAGGAAATCTGTTGCACTTAAATAATACATACTTGCTCCATTATTCAAGGACACTCAATTCTTCTAAAAAAGATGAGCAAAACAAACAGAATGGATGGAACTCAAGAACTGTTAAGCACAGGTAATAAGTAAGCTAATAGCTTAAGAGAAGAGGCTAAATTCACACGATGTACTAAGTAGAGATAATGAGTGCCTCATGAGATACAGGCATATCAGCATATGTTAAATATACACAGAAAGTTAGTAACCTACAAGACACGTTCAAGATAGAAGAAATGTCTGATGGAACAAATGAGTATTACTCTTTGATTGGAAGGTTTGGAAAGACCAAGTCTTAAGGTAAAACCATAGTTGTCACTCTGAGCTGACCACTATGTTATCCTTAAATCAGCTACCTAACACAGTTCAATTCCAGCCCTATCTACTCTCTACCCCTAAAATGCAGATAAAACCCAAAGCTATTTGGCAAGCTAATTGGCAAGCTAAAGCTATTTGCAGGTTTACTTGCCCTTATATCGCTCTGACAGAGTAAGCGTGTCCCATAGACACCTTCCATCTATCTGTTGGGGCCCCTTTCTCAAACACATTCTCATCCTCATAATCACACCACCAGTTTGGATGTAGCAAAGAGATAAGACACATGAACATTGTATAAACCAGTATTCAAGTTGAAGGGTTCCTTTCACCCCACGTGAATACTATCCTAAATGCATTTACCTACCCTATCTTTTCCCTCTTGATTCTCATTACATGTTTTAAATTGATTTAATAAACCACGTAAATGGAGCATCTTAATTTTGCATTTGAGTCCTTTTGTTCAGTGATTTCTGGTAGTGTATTTGGAAGCTACTATTGCACCACTGTAATTTCCCATACAACAATGTGAGCGGGGAAATATTTAAGGTTAAGCAGAAAATACATATATTTGGTTAGGGGGTTTGCGAAAGTATAATCATGATATTCTGTTTACAAAAATACAAATATAATATACTATAATAGATTTAGAAGAACATGTCTTTGCATGTTGTCTTGTGACAACTGAAGACAACGGAATCAAAGTCATAGTTGGAAGAAGTAAGGACATACAGGTAAGTGTCCAGGCTTTTGAGTCAGACCTCCTGAGATCAAATCCCGGTTCCACCACTTTCTATCTCTGTGACCTTGGGTGAATTACTCCTTTTGTTTTTGTTTTTGCGATTTTGTTTTGTTTTTTATTTTTATTTTTGATTGCCCCAAATTACTTCTTGGTGCCTCAATTTCCTCATCTTTAAAATAGGGATAATAATATTAATAGAACCTACCTGAAAGGGTTATTTTGATGATTAAAGCAATCACTACCATGTAAATCTCTTACACTAGCTAGCTTTTAAGAAATGCTTTTAAATTTTTTAGCTATTGGAAAAGAAAGAGTGAAAGAGTATGAGCAAAAGGAATAAAGTCTTGGGTGACAATGGGTTGCACAAATATTACTCTTCATTGCCATGGTTATGAGACTCTCTTCTCATGCTAATGCCAGTATAATGGATAAAATTACAGCATATAAAGCAACAGTAAGTGACTAATATGGAGTAACATGCAGTCGCGTGAGTGAGTTCCTCTTCAAGGCTGGGATGAATTTTAGGGGGGCTTGAGTATAGGACCAAGAGTGAGTTCACACAGGGAAGGTTCATTGGGTGGTAAATGAAAAGGGATTCAGCTGGAAATCTTTGGGGGCCCAGAGTAGGCTGCTCCTCCAAATGGAGTCACCCCAGCTAATAAAAATAAACCAAGTGTTCCTGAGTCTGTAATGCCCTACTCACAACCACCACTACCAGGAAGATAGCTTGGACTGGAGGAGAGTGCAGCTCACTCTTAGGGGGGCTGTTATGAACTGGTTTGGGCTATCGGCTATTGTGGCCATCTGCTGCCTCACTTGTTTTCTCCATTCTTTGGTAGCATAAAAGAGGTTCTAGCTGCCCAAAGGGAAGGACGATGTCAACATACATTATAACTGAATAATAGCAACAAGCATATGCCTTTTCTGTAGACATCTCTATTCTACAACTCTCAGGGTGACCCTCACTTCCAATCATGCTAGCCTCACTACATTTGCTTAGCTCCTTAATAAGCCTCTAATAAACTGCACCAAGAAACCCAGAAAGCCTACCTGCTTGGATATAGCTCAATTCAGTGTCTAAATTCAAAGCATTAGTAAATCAGTAACTCTGAAATTGCATACTTTTAAAACCCCAAAGGGAAATGAAGGTTTTTAAAACCTTAGGATGGTTGGAAATATGCTTATAAATAACTTAAAATATTCTTCAGATAGGTGTGCAAATAAATGTAAATCCTCTGTGACCAGTTCTAACAGTATCTGTTTTAGGATGTCTGGGATTTGGAAAATGAAACTTTTGGTGCCCAAGTTTTATTAGATACTTTTCCTATCCAGCCAGGGTAGGCCATACAGATCTTCATTAACTTCAGAACCTCCTATATTCATACCAGACTTTATCCACTCTCCATATGAGACTGACCTGTTATGACCTAATGTGTAACTTTCTAATGTTTCTGTTAATACATGTCCTTTAGACATGTCGGCCTTCCATATTTTATACATTCTAACTGATTTGTTAATGTTAGGCCTCTTGTGTGCCAGAGCTGGTAATGGTTCTGCCAAGCTCTGTGCACAGAAATTTAAATTGAAAAACAAATGCTTATAATTATGTTTTTTATTAGAGGGCACAGCTGCCCAAATCACAGAAGACAATACCAATTAAAATACATTTTGTCTTCAAAAAAATTAACATTTATAGATTTTAACTTATTACAAAATTTGAATAATTCAGAAAAATATGATGAAGGAAATAAAGTTCAAAATGCCACTAACCAGAGAAAATCACTGTTAACTCTATGATGTATAGAGAACAAATTGGAAGAATATACATACATTTATGTGTTTTTTAGATAATAGAAGTGAGAGCACACGGAATATCTTTTAACCTGATTTTTAGTTATTAATATATTGTAAGCATGTTTTCATATCTTTAAAATATTCAAGAATAGGCTTTAAATGACTGCAAAAACTACACAGTCCCTGTATTAGTTTCCTAAGGTTGCCTAGTACTACAAACTGGTTGGCTTAAAATAACAGAAATGCATTGTCTCACAGTTCTGTTCCAGTCAGGAACTGAAATCACGGTGTCAGCGGGGCCCTGCTTCCTCTGAAACCTGCAGGGGAATCTTTCCTTGTCGCGTCCTCATTTCTGGTATTGCCGGGACCTTTGTTGTTCCTTGGCCTGTAGCTGCATAACTCCGATCTTTGCCTTTCTTCTCACATGGCATTCTTCCTGTGTGTCTCCCTTCTCTTCTCACAAGGACAACAGTTACATTGGATCAGAGGACCGCCCTAATCTAATACAATCTCATCCTAACTAAATTACATCTGCAACCACCCTATTTCCAAATGAGGTTACATTCTGAAGTACTAGGGGTTAGTACTTCAACTTCTTTTCTGGAAGAGGAGACACAATTCAATCCTGAACAGTCCCCTACGGTAGAACGCAGGTTTTTGGGTGGGGTTTTGGGAGTGGGGGGTTAGTTTATTTGTCTGTTTGGGTTTTGCTCCTATATTTAATGCTGTGAATAGTCTGCAAAAGTAATTTTAATCATTAGGTAATATTTCATGACTCATTAGTCCTCACAACAACCCCATCCCCATTGTACAGAGTGAAAACTGAGGAGCAGATATAATTAAATAACTGCCTAAGGACACTCAGATAATAGAACAGCCACCAGGCCTTCTGGCTCACAGTCTTTGAGATTAATCATACTCTATTGTAGGGAATGGGATACATCCAATGCAAACTTAATCAAGAGGTCAAAATGATTGATCACTGAGCAATCAGGCATTCTTTGTTTATCTCAATTTTTAAGTACTTTAGACCATCTTAAAATCTATTTTCCTCCAAAATTTGTCCTGAGTCTCAATTTTGCTATCCTGAACTCTAATAATGCAACAGTATCTAGCATCCAAATCTTATTTTATAATTTACAAAGCACATCAATAT
>RJWJ010042577.1:0-12966 GCA_004363605.1 Indri indri | reverse complement strand
TGACAGTGAGGAACCTGACTCCCATTATCCTTAATATTAAGGATATTTGATCATCCTGCATGCAACCAATTGCATTGCAATTATTTGATCATCCTGCGTGCAACCAATCCCCCTCTGCCATCAGCACTGCTTCCCCCATGTGGACGCCCTTCTTACCACACTCAAGCTCTGGTCGTCCTCCCTGGCCGCTGCCCCCTCCGCATAGTGTGGGCATCTTCCCTGCCTGCTCTGAGCCCTGATCCCCTGCTCTGGGCTTCCACGATTGCCACTGTTGCTCTATTCTCCCTGGCATGGGTGCCTATTTCCCTGTGCCTCATCTAATGGATTTAGGGCAATTATTATTAAGTTGTTCAGGAAGGGAAGGAAAGATACTAGAAAGAACACATTTATTTATTTTTTGCAAGGTAAAGGAGAGGAGAGCTCTTCTATCATAGCACTATATTATTTTAATATTCTAAATAGTGATTATTCCAACTGGCTTAAAGTCAATGGGAATAAATCTGGGAATGATATCCTGAAAGTTTTGCACCAAAAGGTGTTGTTCTTAAGTAGATAATCTTTGTTCAAAGACAGCCTCAACAAGCTGCAGTGTCCTGACTCAGAAATGCCAGAAGTAGTTTGTGAATAAGGACCCTGTGAAAATCTCTCTTTGTGATGTGTTCCACAGCCTTTGGCCCCCTGGGGGTCGGGGGGACCATGAGGAGTGTGGGCTGAGAATCAGCTCTGCTGTCTAATTTTGGCTGCAGAACCCATTCATGGAAAACGAGGAGATGAATTCTTAACCCTCTGAGTGTCAGTCCCCTTGTGAGTCAACCTGATAATCCCTGGGTCTTCTTACAGTGGGACAGCTCAGGATCGCCACAGCTCTCTGCACGTTTATCACGTGGTCCAGCCTGCCCTCTCTGAGGGCAAGGACCGCGCCTCACTCATCATCTGCACTGTGCCAGGCCGAGTCTGGCAAGCGGAGGCACCCAACTGGCCTTCGTGGGTGAATGAATGCATGACTGAATGGCTCTGTCCTCAGCACAGAGGAGCGCTCACCCCAGATTGTCCTGCCGAGAAGTCACGCTTATTAGGACGGCTGGTGCACCGGAAGGCCTTACATCCACCCGCCCTCATAAAAGCTCCGATTCCCCGATAAGGAGAGGAAGTGGCTGCCGCAGGAATTTGATCTGAGATAACCCGTTCCACCACTCTGGTGGACTGTGCTGTTCGTCTGCAATGTGTGGCCACTTGTTGCACGCGGCAGCGGCCGCCGCAGGCTCCCAAGGAATGTGTGTCCAATATTTGGTGCTGAAAGGCTGAAAGGAGAAGCAGATCCCAGGATGTGTCAGGGCGGCTGATTCGCCGTGATGGAAAGGGTGTGATCCCTGCACGGGCAGCAAGCTGGGGAGAGGGTCAGGGAAGAATGTGGAGAGGATTAGGAGGTCCTGCTCCCCTTGTCCAACATTTCACATCTGTTTCCCTTTCGTCTTTCATCCTGGCCTCCCTTAAAACTGAGTTTTAAAGAAGCTAAAAGCTGACAGCAGGGCTTGTGCTCATTTATAAACTTTATGAAGAGCGCCATCCCTTTGGAGACGATGAAATAGCAGTGAAAAAAGCCCAGATTCTTCAGCTTAACAGTTGGGGTAGGGGGAGAGGAGAGACAATTTCGGAAATGAAGAGCCCAGCGGTTGACTCCTATTCTTGGAGGAGGAAGGGATAGATTACACTGCTGCTCGGTCATCTCATCCGTTCACGTGGATAATTCGCTGGTGCAAAGAGCCCTGTATTAAGTGGCCAAAGAGCGGAGTGTTCTCTCCCAGCTTTGCCACCTACTGGTTCTGTCTAGGGAAAGGAAGACACACCCTGAGCCCCAGCTCCTCCATCCATGCAGTAAATATCCTACTATGATGCAGCTCCCGCAGGAGAGCAGCCTGGTAAAAGGCAGAGGGCTACAGATATGCAAAAAGAATTGTTATTGTTGACTCTTCCTCTTTTAAAACACACATGTTTCCAGAGATTTAAACCTATTCTCATTCACTCCTCAATGTTCATTGCATTAGCAGAAAGTTTTCTCCAAATTCCTAACTAGAATTAGTGGTGGAAAAATAAGAGTGTTATTTCACACCAATCTTCCACTGAGCTCACATCACAAGCTAATAGGGAGAAGGGCTTGAAGGTGTCATAGAGAGAAGGTTTGAGCTGGATGCCAATGTGATATGGTGGAAATGCTCCGGATTCACAGAGAGTTGGGTTCAAATCTTAGTTCTGTTAGAGACCATCTATGTTACCTATGTTACCTTCGTTAAACGTCTTCAAGCCTGAGGTTTCTCATTGACAATGGAGGGCTTCAAGAGCCCTGTGGGCACTAATAGTCTTAGAGTCTATGGTTAGGTTGTTGACAGTAAGATATGCCTTGGAAAATTCCCTACAGCCTGGTGTATGATATACTATTACCTTGAATTATTACCTAAAAAGAGTTAGGACTATTGCCTGTAAGGTGGTAATTCAAGCCTGAGCTAAGGACTGATAATTACTGTCATTTGTAGAATCCCCAGCACAAAGTACTGTACCCAGCACACAGTAGGTATTTGTGTATCATAGAGACACATTTATACAATGAAAGCCTTCATTTTAATGCAAGGTAAAGGTCAACTTTTTTAAATGTGTCACCGACAATGTTTTCGGTTCATTCAGTCTATTTATTAGGAATTCTTCCTGATAATTTTTCTTTTTGTAGGCACAAAGGAGTATTTTAATAATAAAAAAGGGAACTATTTAAATATTTAACAATAAGAGATTGGCTAAGCAAACCTAGGTATATGCAAATAAATGGAGTGTTATGCAGCCGCTTAATAAAGATTATATAGATATACACTGGCATAAAAAGATATTCAGGTTATATTGCTAAGTTTAAAAACTAGTTTTACTAAAAAGCTCCCATAACATGGAAAAAATTCAGAAGGTTACACACCAAAATGCTTACAGAGGTTACATATCTTCATGGTAAGATTAAAGACTTTTAAAATAATTTTCTTTTTTTCCTTTTGTTCTTTTTAAAAGCTTAATTGAGGTATAATTTACATACCACATAACTCGCCATGTAAAATGTATAGTTTAATGACTTTTAGTATAATATATTCAGAGTTGTACAACCATCACCAGTCAATTTTAGAACTTCGTCATCACCACAATAAGGAAGCCTCAGACCCCTTGGCCATCACCCCCATCCCCACCTTCCACCACAATCTCCTTGCAACCACTAATCCACTGTCTCTATGGATTTGTAAACACCCTCTTAACTTATGTTTTAAATTCATATTTATTTTCAGATTTGTTTTTCAGTGGAATTTGCCTGAGAGCCCTTCCAACGATCATGCATCAAAACAATTATCCCTTAATTGTCTCCTCTGGACCAAAACCAGGGTCCTGAGTTACATCTACAATTATGGGTGGTTTTTAGACTTGGCAGTAATGCTGCTTAGTGTGTGGGTTAAGGTGTGGGGATCCCAAGCTTCCTTTGACCTCCCAGGTGGTCTCATCCCTGACTGGAGAGAGAGATTTTCAACTTCTGGTTCCTTTTATTTCTGATCTCAGATCTCTTTTCATTTTTCGAAGAGAGGCAGAGATATAACTGAAAGTCTCACCCTTAACACCCATTCCCATGCTATGATTTGCACAGCTTTGTTTTTCATCAAGAATCACTGGTTTGAAGTAAAATGGTTTATATATGATAGATCTAGTTCCCAAACTCAATCAGGTCAACTCAAGTCATAGATATTTGTTATGCATGTTTTTGAGATGATTGTGTCAACTTAACCTTAGGTATCAGAAAGGGAATTTTATAACCAAGAAAAATGGGGCGATTAAAAAAATGGTTGCCTATTTCTTAAAGTTCAAATATTTCATATATATGAATTCGTTATTCTAATATTTATTTGTTTATTTATTTAGGGACAGTGGTTTACTCTGTTGCCCATGTTGGAGTGCAGTGGTGCATTCATACTCACCGTAACCTCGAACTTCTGGCTTCAAATGATCCTCCCACTTTAACCTCCTGCATGGCTGGGACTACAGGTGTATGCCACCACACCTGGATAATTTTTAAAAATTTTTTTGTAGATATAGGGTCTTGCTATGTTGCCCAGGCTGGTCTCAAACTCCTGGCTCTCCCAAAGGGCTGGAATTTTAAGCGTGAGCCACCACACCTGGCCATTACTCTAATATTTATTAAACATCTCCTATGTAGAGAGACCCAAGTTAAGTGCTCAATTACACAAAGTATAATCCTGGCTTAAATAAACTTACAAGTTGTAGGCCTGGTCCTCCAGTCTTTGGACACTATGATCCTTTCCTCATTTACATATTAAGGAGATAGGTCTCCTTAAGTGCGACGGCAACAAACATCAAGCCATCTAGTATACAAAGCATATATTAAGTTGATTCATATGAAGTTACCAATATTCTACTATTTTCGACATACAAAAATGGCAATTTCAAATGGTTCAGTGTAATAGAAAACAGAAAAACTTGCATTAAATAATGTAATGAATGCTTACAGTTTACCAGCATTGGGCTTAAAATATTTGATAGGCATCATCTGATTTAGTCTCACATCAACCCCATGAGGTAGGTAGTATTCTGATTTCCATTTTACAGATAAGAAAACAGAATCTCAGGGAGATTTAGTCATCAGTTCAAGTTCGTCTGGTGAATAAGCAGTCTTCTTGTGTGATACCCAAAAAGGTCTATGTGACATAAAAGACTATGCTCTTAATTGTATTAAATAAAATGTTAAAGAAATTGGAGAGAAAATAAGGAAGAAGTTCTTATTCAAGTTTTTAGCACATAGTGTATGTTTAATAAACATTAGAAGAATACATGAGTAAGAGAGGCGAGAAGGGAAAGGTTAATGCTAATTAAAAAAACAAAACCAAAACAAAGGACATCCTTTCTGCATCTCTTGTATTCCAAAGGGTACTGACCAGTCTCCCTCATGCTGTTACATCTCCCACTGGGCTCCATCTCCGCCTGCTGTTGTTTCCAGAGGTTTTGGAAAAATAAAGGCCCCACTCGATCCCCCTTTATTCAGTCATCTCTGATCCCTACCAAGAATCGTCAACCTGTTGGGCAAGAATCTCCTTCCACATTAAGCTCCTGTCTTTCCAATGGGCCCCAAACAGTTCCAGTTTCCAACCATTAACAAGTTAGGAGATAAGATATAAACTCATGAAAATTGAATAGCAATGTGAAATCAATATCGGTAGAAGAAATATATGAAATATGAATGGGTCCTGCCCTGACTAATATATTCCAGTCAGAATTCTGTTGCATCTATGATTCAAGAAGTCTCTGAGCAGAGGTGACCTGCCTGGTAGGATACCTCTGAGTTTACTAACAACAGTCACCAACAGCTAAAATGCCAACGTGTGAACCACTTGACTCCATCTTGTGATGAACCCTCTTTCCCAAAGTTCTGTCATTGTAATCCACCACCCTGTAAGTTTTGCTTGCAAAATGTGTGCTGGCAACTGCTTCTGCAGCTATTTCAGAATCCTGATATCTATCAATGCTCTTTGGGCAATGGAATGACACAAGTCGTTCTCAGAAGTCATTGGTACCAAAGGGCAAAGCTAAGTTTTTCCAAAGCATTCTGGAAAGAGCATGATGAAGATGCCCATAAGTGCTATCAGGCACTGCCTGCCGCATGAGCACACCATTCAGTGAGAGGGGAGAGATAGAGGAGTGTGATGGGGGTGAGCATGTGCAGGGTAACTAAAATTAGTTTCCAATCTGAGATTCTCATTTCTGCCTTCTCTGGAATAGCCGTTATCATCCACATTTTTCCCCATACATGGCGCAACCCGACATAATCCCCATTCAGAGGTCTAAATGTCAACTGCTCTGAAAAAAGCTTCTGAAATTCTGATGATGAATGAAAGTGTAACATTTCAAATAGATACTTTGTGGAATCTTATCACCACTGCCAGAAAGCAGCCAGGGAGAGGACCGTGGCCATATACTGAAGCAAGGCCTGCCTTCTGGCCTTGTAAAGCGATGTCTCAAATGCACAGGAGTATGTGTGCCGGTTGATACCTCATCCCATTGACAGATTTCCATCCCTGCTGGAAGTTCTCCAGCCTTCCCAGAATTGCACGTAGGCAACCCTTTTCCTTGAGAAGGTCAGAGATTGAATTGTTAAACGCAGATGGAAAGACCCTCCCTGGAGTCACAGAGCGCAAAGCTCTTCAGAGACCAGCTGCTGTGTAGGCCCAAATGAAAGGCAAGGATTTCCCCCAAAGTTCTCCTGTGGAAAAGAGAAGTCACCTTACATTTCAGGCCTTACAAAGTCTTATGCTACAATTGTGATCTCAATTACTTCTGCTTAGGAAAAACATCAACCTTAACAACCTCAGCGAATATTTATTGAGGTCCATTTGATTGAACTGACAAAGAAAAAAAGAGGCAAAGAAATCTAATCCAAATTTTGCAATTATTCCTGGAAGAATGACTTCTCAATCACAACCACTGAATGTTATCCCCCTCAAAAGTCTTTGAAAGATTATCGTAAGAAGCGTTAAAATAAGTGGCTACCTTAAACAGGACATAAATATACACCTCAGGACAACTGAGAAAACTAACAAACTAACAGCTAATGTTATACAAATATATGTTTCTGCTTGGGATCGGCTTTCCAGTGAAAGGCTGATGTGGCAAAAGTCCGAGAAATGAAGATGATGAGGTCTAGAAGCTGGGCTAAATGCCTCAAAAACTGGCTCAAGTGATGGCACTGAAATTCACTTGATGGGTTTGAATGTGATTTTTTGAGAAAACGTGAAAGTAAGAAAACTCTAAATTTGTATTTTATTTTATATAACATTTAAAAACATATGTTTAATAAAATTATTAAATTAAATAATATAAGTAAAGATTTGGCTGTTTAATCTCCACACTTAAAAGGTATATATATCGAAGATGCCCCCAGGTCTATCTCTTTTTTAAACTTACATTGGGAAAATGGGGGAACCATCTTATTTTGGGCATATATGGGACTTAAGAAATATTCGTTAGAGTAGTAGTATGAGGGAGATTGGATGTCATCGTGCCTCATTTTGTCTGAACTAGTCAATAAATCCTTACTCCATAAATTTATATTACTTTCACAAAGGTGAGCTGATATATCCATATAAATTAAGATTTTTCATATCCCTTTTCCCTACCCAACAAATTAATAAATCATGTACAAAAAAGCCTATATCAGATCACGCAATCTAATTTTTGTTTGGAAAATAGCTACAATAGTGGTAGCACAGCTGCATTGTCATTGTTCTCTTCCTTTCCTACTTTTGAAATATCAAATCGCCTTTCCTCTCATGCCAGGCTCTACTCAGATCCTGAGGCTCCCCCTCCCCGGCAGGGTGGGAGTTCTCACAGCTGTGCTTTCCTACAGGGCTAGGACACCATTTCTTCATTCATTTTTAAAACGTATATTCTGGGGAGCAGAACGAGTAACAAATTCTGAAGTATAAAAGAGAATAAACTTCCCCTTACAGCAATATTTATTGTTCTGATGCTATCTAGCATATTTTCCATTTGAAAATAATCCTTTGGCTATTTCCTTGTTCACTTTAGCTGAGACCTAGTTTAACTGCTAGAACTCAGGCCCGATTTTCGTCACCACTACAAGGGCTTTATCTGGGAAGAGTCATTTCACCTTTTGGGGTTTTGCTTTCACTATTTATATAAAAAGGACGATTTTGCTGCCCTGCTTATTCTACTGTGAGGGTCAGATGACATGAAAGTGAATTCTTCAGAGAGCAGCATACTACTATTAATGGGGACTTAGTTGGAATTCAGGCTTTGACCTTTTCTTGTATAGCATTTCCTTTCTTTCTTTCTTTCTTTCTTTCTTTCTTTCTTTCTTTCTTTCTTTCTTTCTTTCTTTCTTTCTTCCTTCCTTTCTTTCTTTCTTTCAAAAATATAATAAGCTTTATTTATAAAATTTAAATATCATATTTAAAATTATAATGTTTAAAATTTGTATGTAAATTGTTGGCTACACAGCATGTTTCAAATATATGACTTCATTTGATCCTCAGTAATCTCTGTTAGTTTCTAGTTACAGTCAATTGTGTTATTGGTATCGTATGCTTCAACCTCATTGTGGTTTAAATATACTTTCGTGAACTAGCCTGAGAATCCAACCACCAATGTAATGATGTAATGAGAAAACGTATTCTGAATACCAAACAAATGGCCAAAAAATGAGTGCCCAGAAGTTAACTTGTTTGTAAGTCGGGGTTTTACAGTGTGTTCTAATAGCTACATTAGCCAGCATAAATCGAGTGAACATTCCAATGAATAAAACTCTTCCATTGAATGAGAATTAACTGTGTATTTGTTTAATCATATAAAAAACTTTCTAAGCATTTTTCGGAAGTTTAAATCACTTGCAGATTAGCACATAATGAAAGACATAGAAGATATTAAATTTGAAAGCAAGATTTTATCTAAAAGGGAAAATAAATGATTTCAAAGTCTAGAGCTTAATAGATCTCTATCTTTGTAATAATGATTATTAAAACTTATTATGCAAAGCACTGTTATCCCTGCTTTATAGATGACAAAAGTAAGGCTTTGAGGAGCTAAGAAAAGTCACCTAATTAGAGCCATGTTCAAGGTTTTCTGACCACAGGGTCACACTCTGAACAATAGGAAACCCTAGGCTAGATTGTATCTGATTCTGGCAATACATTTTAAATGATATTTTCAAGCAATTAAGGTAAAAAGAAAAATATTCAAGTTTTTTTTAATTCCTGGGAATAAAAAGAATAGAAATTTATCTACAGATTCAATTCATAGCTGAAATGGGAATACCACTTTGCTGCCTGTGTAATGAATATTAAAAATACTATAAAGGAGAATCCCAAAAGGTTTGTTGAGAGCCCCATGGATGAAGTCCTTGCAGAAGTTTTTGTCATGCTGTATGGTGACTGCTTCTGGTGCTACAGACCAGTATTTATTTTCTTCATCCAGATGTTCAGCTTACGTTCTGAGCCGCTCACAACACTTGCTATCACCCCTTTGGTTCTTCGGGCACAGTTTACTTTTCTACTGAACTTTACAATATTTCTTCAATGTTATTGAAATGCAAAGTAGAATTGACTTCAATACTATCAAAATGGCTCTAGTCCTACTTGTAGAGATTGGTTAAGATTCTAAAGAAGTTGCTAAAAATTTTAAGGGGGGAAATGAAATATTTTAATGATATCTATAAATGTTGAGATTTACATATGTCTTAAATTGTATCACTAAGTTAAAATTTTGGAGCTAATAATAAATGGTGTATATATATATGATATATTATTACTATTAAAATTCTACACCTTGTTTTGCTCTTGAACTTTAGTTTCAGCATACTTATCTCCTTGACATGTTGACTTCACTGTCCCATTTTCTGTTTAAACAAGCTACGCTAAAAATTTCTTCCAAATCACTTCTTAGACTACCAATTTTCCAATTTTGATCTTTTAAATGAAAAGTCAATTAAGAGTCATGTTTTTATATGTTCCTAATCAGTTTTGCTCACTTTCTCTTCAGCAGCTTGGAGTCTGACTCTCTTCTGGAGTTAGACTTCCTGGTTAAAATTCCAGATCTGCTGTTTAGTATATGTTCCCCAGTGGGCATATTATTTCGTTTCTTTGAACCTCAGTTCCCTCAGGTGCAGAATAGTGTTTATCTTATGGAATTGTGAGAATCAAAAGTGATTGCTCATGTAAATAGATTAGTACATTGTCAGACACATAGTAACTCAATACTAGCTGCTATGATTTTTATCATTATTATTATCATTGCCCCATCCTACCCCTGTACCTATTTTTTTTTTTTAACTGGATGACTTTGCCTCTTACTTCTCAAAGGAAATGAAGGATATTGGTAAGACATTTCTCAACTTCTTCTCCTACCACTTCAAATGTGGATGTATCTCATCTTTTCCTCTCTCCCTCTGTTATAGACAAAGGTGTTTTATTTTTTATGCTTTGTCCTCTTCCTCCCAGCTGTGTTCTCTCTGTGATGTCCTCACTCCATCGAATCAGCCCCTCTTGGGGGAAGTAGAATGTGTTTCACTGAATGATTGGGTTTTGGGATTGAACACAGCTGGTGTCAATCTTAGATATTCTTATTCCTGTCTCTCCCGTTAGCATCCTCATCTGTGAAATGAAGATAATGACAGCCCCTAGGTCATAGGATTTGGGGGAGAATAGATGAGATGATGAGCATAAACATGGGGCTCAGTGCCTGGCACAGAGTAGGACCTGAATAAATGGCAGCCTTTCATCATTATTCTTATTTTGGTTAGTATTGCATGCCTTTCCTTGCCAGCCTAGTGCCACTGTGCATTACACAGTGTAGGTGCTTAATAAACATTTGTTCTAGTGGTGGTGGTGAATGATGAATTGTTAGCCATGATAAGTTGCCTCTGGCTGGGGCTCAAGATTCCAGGCTCCTCTAAGAGCTGACTGACATCACCACCACAAGTTCAGAGAGAAACATTATGTCAGAAGGGGGAGACTCCAGGCAAAATCACTTTATTTGTGTAAGGATTTTGCCCCAAACCTAATGTAGTCTCCTGATGAGCTGGACTGGACCAGGCAGAGGAACACTTTGGCTTTGGCTATAAGCAGGTTCAAGGGTACTAGCTATCTTCTTGTCTCTTTTCTACAGGACAATACTTCAATCCATTTAAGAAGAAAGACAACTCTAAAGTAAGCACAGTAGGAAAAAGGAGCCCAGAGAAGTTCCTCCCAAAGGCTTCAGGGAGGGACTGTTGGGTTGGGGGGCATATGCCTTCCTAGCTGGAGGATGCCCTGACCCTTCTTGTCTCATCAGCCACTTGGAGGCACAGGATTCCCGTGAGTCAAGCCCTTTCCAGTATTCCCAAAATACTATCCAGAAAAGATAGCCAGAGATGGAACTTTAATATTTTGAAAAGAGACCCCCCAAGGAAGGAGAGTCAGGGAAAAAAGATGAATGGCAAGAGGTAAGAGATGCAGATACCTTTAGGGATTGGATTGCACCTACAGTTTTGAGGAAGATTATAACATTTAGGAAGGTTAGTATCCTTAATTTAAGTGAAGATTCCCTTGGTCATATTTGAGCTTAATTCTCTGTGGAGTACGTTATAAAACTAAAAGTAGATGAATATGTGATGGTGTCATGTCACAAATGTACACTTTTGTTTATTGATTCATTGAGCGTGTGCTATATAGCAAGTTTTGTACTGAGTTCCAGGGATATATGAATGGAATATAGCCCCTGCCCTCGAGTTGTCTGTGGTATTTGAGAAGACAGACATTCTAACCTTATCTCAGGGAAGCTGATACAACTTGCAAGTATGTCAACCATGCAACAGAGAATGACCATTCTTGTGCCTGGAATAACTGCTTGGGGATGTAGATTTTAGAATTCTTTTTATCCTACATTTGGTCACTTGGCTTTATTACAAAGTTCACTCGAGTGTTTCATCTTAGCTAAGCCAATGATTGCTGTGGCTATGTGGTAGAATCTAGGCGACTACAGAAATCTCCTGAAAAATAGTCCTACATTTTTCTATAATTCACCTACCCAAGCTCCATTTAGCTGTCTGCGTGGCTATTTAAAGAATCCTGTTGTTATCCTTCACAAGAATCCCTTTTAGGTGCTGTTATCAATCCCAACTGCACAAAATGCTCAAGGATAATTAACCAGTGAGTCCTGAATACATAGCCCTGATAGATAATTAACTAATAATTTTGAAGGGCATGTGAAGGATCATATAAATGGCTTTGGTCCCCTGGACTTCCACATAATGTAAATTGCATCAGAACATGCTTAATGGAAGGCGCTTATCTAAAATTCACTTTGTCAATTTCCAGTCATATATTCACATTGCTTTGTAAGGATTGCTTAAGCAGAATTGCTGTCTTATGACATCATATGATTAGATGGGAACTTGACTCTTACAATCTGACCTTTTCCATTGAAGGGAAGAAAGAAAAAGAGATTTTCTTGGGGGGTAACTTAGCCTTTTAAGGCAGCAGTGACCATCCCTTTCTGGTTAGGAACCAGAAGGCTGTTTCTGTAAATAGATTTGCTATTCCAACTTACCTAAAACCAAAGTTTGTCCATGGCTTCAAGTTTCTTTTTCCCTTTGTTCTATGCATGGCATTGAATGAAGATGGGTCACATGTAGATTCTGATTTCACAAAGAAATGCATGACACTCAGCAACAATTCTGTCATGACATACTTAGACTGTCACTCTGTTACAAAAGACCTTCTCCAAGAAGCCCTTTTGGCATGCAACTTTCTGAACTTGTCAAGTGAAAGTAGTCAGAAAAGTGGCTGCCCATTGATAAGGCAGATCCCAGTTATTTCTCCCTCCTTTCTTCTCTCTTCCTGCAGCATTGGAGGCCAGCTGAGCTGACCTCTGGTATTCCTTGCAGCTTTGAGAATTGATAATTTTAAGTCATAAGGTTTGCCTCAGTGGCTCGTGAAACTGGGCAGCAAGGGATTCTTTTTGTAACAGTCTATATGATTATACAGTCTAAGACTATGACACTGACATCCACAGACTTATTTGGCTGAGATGAATCCTTTTTATGAAACCACAATTCTTTTTCTTCCAAGTATTCCTCACCTTGTACTCATTTTCCAAGTTTAATACCATGAATGTGCTTTGCCTTGACCTTGCAGCTCTCTGGGCAAAGTCCTGGTGGTGATCACTCAAGGAGGGCATGTGTGTTGTTCCTTCACAATGTATGTACACTGAATTATACATACGAGGTGACTATATTATCTTGGTGAAAAAAAGGAGACTCATGTTTTGCTGGTTCTTCTGGGGAAATAGGACAGAGCATTTGACATTGAATCTGTCCTAGGGACTCTAAAAACATTAGATTGAGATTTCAAGCTATACTTGTGGTATAGCTTGAGACTTCAAGGC
>RJWJ010042576.1:0-12973 GCA_004363605.1 Indri indri | reverse complement strand
ATGCCATTAGAGGACCTTTCCATTTAATAGATAAATTATCATAAAGAAACCACATTTCTAGGGATGGGATGTTATTTGCAAATGTTTCCCAGAAAGAGATGAATAAAGCTATTTATTTTTAAAATAAATATGGCTTATCATTGGTCCTCTGTAGAACCTTAAATTAGAGAGTCAACAACTGTGTAAAATTCTAGATTTATCTTAAAAATGAAATGCTCAACGGTATTCAGCTTACGAAATGATTTATAAGCCTCAAGAGGGGAGAGGGGAAAGGCAGAGAGAAGAATACATATTCAGCTTGCTATGAATGGCCTATGTCCTCCCATCCAGCTCTCTCAAACAGCATTCATCCTTCAAAGTGCAAAAGAACAATCTGGGAAGTCTTCCAAATCCATCTTTATAAGGAGGAAGCACTTGCCAAGACACAGGAAGCACTAAATACAGTTCTTGTAGTTTGTCAGTGTTGTTTCAGCATAAATTGCCAGAACTATCCAGGAAGGTTTGAGTAATGGCAGATGATGGAAAATTTTTAAATTTTAAGTTTGAGATATGACCTTAGGCCAATGCCAATGAACTGATCTTCTCTGGAGGATAATATTATTATAATAGTTCTTCTGTCAAGTGCAAAATGAAGGGTTCTTAAGAAAATGAGGGCATTCATGAGTATAAGATCTGACCCTGTGAGGTCTAATATATTTATTGATTTGTTTGAAATTTCCTATTTAGTTTCGACAGTGTAGCTGGAAGATTAGGTATTATGAAAAGTTAGAAATTAGGGCTTTGTGTTTTAGTCTAGATTTAACCACCTGTTAGATCTGAAATGTTAAACAGTTCACCCTCTCTGAACCTCAAATTTTTATCTGCTGTTGAGCATTGTACTAAACCATTTGTAAAGTTATATCATATTCAATATTCCAAGATTTTAGATATACTGAATCCATCATCTTGCACTGGAAACATGATCCAATTAATTTTGAGAAATTAAAAGGATTAATCATTGCAAAATATTTTGGTGTATAGTATATCATTGATCCTCCAATAATTCTATGAACTATTTGTTTTAGTTTCATTTGATACATAGGTTAACTGAGACTCTGAGATTAAAAATATAATTTGTCTATGGCCACAGATCAATTCCACTAGATTTTATATGTTATTAATGACCATTACAACATTTTCTGTATTATATAAATACTTTTCATTTTCACTGCAATGCTGTGCTATCAGGAAAGATTATTTGTTTTTGTATGCACACTGCACTTGTACAAATTTCTTACACATTTTTAATGTTGAATCAAGAAGAGGCAGAGCCAAGACCAGAACTCATGTCAGTTTATGAAGGGGTCGCGATGATGTCCAGCATCGTGCACTCCACATTTACCTGCAGTTGGATTGCATTTGCCTTCACCATCATGTGCTTTGTTTTTCAAAATCTTGTAATTGTTAGTTTATGTGTCCTTTGCTACTAATTAATGATACATTTCTAAATTACTGGAGACTCAGGTCAGTGAGTGCACTCTGGGCAGTATCTACCCATCATATTACTTCCCGCTGATTTTTTAGATTCAAAAGCACTGTCACATTTTTAAGGTTATAATTAAGGAAATTATCATTTACTATTATTCTAGCGTTTGATGTGTGTTATTTTTTAATGGGGAAATTGTCCTTCATATGGATCAGGAAGTAATTTACTAAAGCCTTGACTATATCCTTTCAAATATTTCATTCATTTTTCATTCATCCATTATTTTTTAGTTGGCTCTACTTGGTATGTATGTATGTATTTCTGTATGTGTGTATATCATATACATATATTATACTCCTATTGTCTAATATGAAATAATTTGTAGATTTCCTAAATGTAGTAAAAATTATATTTATTAAAGATTTAGAATTCTCTGAATTCCTCTTAAACTCTCTGTCACTCTCTTGAGTAATTTGTAACATTTTATTTTGTATTATCAGGGTATGATTGCACATACTGAGGCCATTGAATTTCTGTGGATGAAAATGAATGAGTTAATGTATGAATGAATATTGCAACTCATACTGGATGATATAGTGATTTGTTACTCAATTATGCTAAGCAGTAATAAATACTTACATATAACTAGCAATCAATATGTACTAAATAAATTTATGACTATAAGAATGAAAAATCAGTTTAAATTCATTTATTTTGCTGATGACCAAACCAAAATGCAACTTGTTAAGGCATTTGATTTTTCCAATCATGTGTACGTCAAGGAAAAATTTTAACTCCTAGGATAATATTTTATAAACTACATCAGAGATTACCATTTTATTTTGCCAAAATGCAAAGGTTTTCTATTCCTTTAAAATATGCTTTGTTGGAAGTTTTTAGAATAACAACCACAACTACCAATAGTAAAAATATATATTGAGGTTAATCATTATTATAAGCTAGGTAAAATAGGCTGATGAGCTCTCATACCATGAGCCAAGGATAAAGACAGTATTATTAACATTTTGGTCTTAAACTAAGAATTGATAATTTATGCTGCATAAGCTCACTCAGCTTTTCATTGTCTTTGGAGAAATATCTTTGATTAAAGCCAAAATATGTGAATCCAATGTGGTTGGAGCAGATGTTAGCTGATTGAGTTCATGATTCAATTATTCTGTTATTTTACAAAAATTTATAAATATTGTATGCATTGTATCATGTTCAGTGTAATTGGGGAACCAAAAAAATAACTACTATAAGCTTATTATTCTCAAAATAGTTATATCCCCTCTATTTTTCTTTGAGAAAAATGTTTGATTCATCTAAATAAAACCATAATATACTTTTATTTCCGCTATGTCCTTTAACAGCAAACCCTAATGAAGTAAGTATATGTAGGTCAGAGGGTTAAAAGGGAGGTAAGGTCATATCACCCCATTGGGTTTGGTGATCTAATTTTTGTCTCCTTGTAAGCCCTATGGTAACTGTAGCTTTTATCCACACAATTAAACAATCAATATTTGTATAATCAATGTGATTAGCTTATACCCTTCCCGAAAGAAGCCAAAGATTGCAAGCAAAACAAAATATGTAATCATTTTTGTTACATTTTTCTGATATTATGAAATTTGGGAATGGTTTGAGAATGTTACATTCACAAAATATAGTTTAGAAAACAGCAAAATCATGTATACTGAAAATAAATTAACATAGTAATGAAAAGTCTATATGGCTTAACTAGAGTATTAAAAGGATTAAAATTAAAACCATCTGCATCTGCTTAGATTTTACTAATTCTTTTGTAACTTTTTTCTTATTTGCTGCTTTCTTCTCATTCCACCTCCCTGTGCAACTAGACCAATTCAGACCCACATTATAGCATACGAAGACCATCACAACAGTCCTAGTTTTTGCCACCTCAGTTCATGTGGCACAGTGCTTTCAGAGTAAACTCCCACATTGCCAACATTCTTGTCACACTCTGACTCAAAAATATTCAATTACTTACCTATTAATTTAATTCCGGTTTATCATATTAAATACTTTTTACTAGTCTTTAAAAGTAAATCTCCATTTCAAACTGATCTACTCAATTTCTATCCCCTGAACACTTTTCTTATATTTATATGTATTCATTCTGATGCCCTTTTTTATAGTTGCCCATTAAACATGCCTTTTACTCTCTAAATAACCAATAAAATAGCAACAAAAATAATACTAATAGTGATAATAAAATATGAGGAGACTTCAAAACATTTATGAAAAATGCATATTATGAAAAAATTAGGCATGAATTTCAAAATTTTTTTGCACTGAAACAAACTCGTACTCACTTGTTATAATGTGTCTGAATGGGATCTAGTTTGAGGCACTAAGGATAAGACATCAGTTTGAAAGGAACCCCTGTCAGAGCAAGCTGAATTCTGCTAAAATTGAAGCAAAAACAAACATAAAATTTATGGTGAATCTTGGGTGGAAGAACAGTGAACTCATCGATGCTTTGTGAAAAGTTTATGGGGACAGTGCTCCCAAAGAAATCAGCAGTTTACAAATGGATAACTCATTTTAAGAAGGGAGGAGATGATGTTTGAAGCTGACACCCACAGTGGCAGACCATTCACATCAATTTCAATGAAAAAAAATTCATCTTACTGGTGCCCTAATTAAAGAAGACTGACGATTAACAGTAGAAACAATACCATAGACATCTCAATTGGTTTAGCTTACACAATTCTGACTGAAAAATTAAACTTTTCACTTCAGTGCCACAACTGTTGCACCCACATTAGCTGCAAACAAAAGCAGATTTCGTGAAAATTTTAAACAAGAGAGATCAAGATCCTGAAACATTTCTTCAAAGAATTGTGCAGAGGATGAAACGTGCCTTTATCAGTATGACACTGAAGACAAGTGTATCAAAGCAATGGCTACCAGCAGGTATAAGTGGTCCAGTCAAAGCAAAAACAGACCCATCAAGAGCAAAATTCATGGCAACAGTTTTTGGGTATCCTTAAAGCATTTTGCTTGTTGACTTTCTGGAGGGCAAAGTAACAGTAGCTTATTATGAGAGTGTTTTGAGGAAGTTATTCAAAGCATTATCAGGAAATACCCAGGAAAGCTTTGCTAGAGAGTCCTTTTCCACCATGACAATGTTCCTGCTCATTGCCCTCATCAAACAAGGGCAATTTTGTGATAGTTTTGATGGGAAATCATTAGACATCCATCTCTCAGTCCTGATTTCATTCCTTTTGACTTCTTTTTGTTTCCTAATTTTAAAAAAATCTATAAAGGGCACCCATTTTTCTTCAGTTAATAATGTAAAAAAAAAGACTGTATTTACATGTTTAAATTCCCAGGACCCTCAGTTCTTTAAGAATGGGCTAAATGGTTGGTATCATTGCTTACAAAAGTATCTTGAACTTGATGGAACTTATGTTAAGAAATAAAGTTTATGTTTTTAATTTTTATCTTTGAATTCCATTTTTCCACAAACTTTTTGAAGTCCCTTCATAGATATCTTTGAGGCTTTAACTCAAATGTTACCTATTTTATAGAGTTCTATGATCTACTCAACTGGCAGTAGTCTTTTCTTCCTCTAACCTCACGTAAGCACCTAGTGGCTATAATGATCCTATGTGCTAAGGATAATCTGAATCTTTATCTGTCCTAGAAAAAATTAACTATTTAAACTCTCTCTTGGCATTGCTGCCTCTGAGTCAGGTGAAACAGAATGGCAAAAACAAATTTTAAGGCAGCTGAGGCAGACAGGGCATGTCAGAAACATTCCCCCTGATTGAACAGCTGATCACAAACATGTTGAAATGTGCCCTGACTCTCCACAGCTGAGCAATTAAGGGCTACCTCCTTGATTCTTATTTGGATACAAACAAATAGAAAGCCAAGAAAATCCTCCAAAGATCTTTTGTAGAACTCTAAGGAATCTATAAAGACATTCAAAAGGGCTTAAAGTTAAATCCTTTCATAAGCAATTTACATGAACAGCAAAATTTTACTCCAGCACATCTCAGTGGAAAATGTTATTTATTCCTTAGAACCAAAAATGGTTTTAGGTTATGATTGCTCATAGTGTGGACTCACTGAGGCAAACTTGAGAGGTATAAATTACTTCATGATGGTTTGCGGCATTTCTCTTAATTTAATAGCTCAATATGTCAGTCAGCAAAGTCAAAGGCAATCACTGAGGAGATTTTAATAAACAGACTATTTGCAAATATATGGGAAGATTTACAGAGAAACCAGCAAAGAATAGTGAAGCACTCCAGAGGTAGCAATATTAGGAAGGCTTATCCATCTCTAGGCCTGAAGGGACAAGTGGAGAGAGCAGTTATCATAATCTGGCAAGAGCTGTAACTGTAGTTGTAATGTAAAAGGAGTCACTTTTTCAGGAGCTATGGTCTATAGAAGAAGAACACAGTCACTACCAAATTGAGTACAAGCAAGGATGATGCTACAAGAAGAAATTCCCTGACCTCACTTTGTTTCCACCTTCATCTTTGGCCAGAATGACCCAAATTGATGAAGCTTATAGAATTCAACCTCTGGGTCACAGAAAAGAGTCGAGAATAGATCTGGAAAGTCAAACAGAAAATAGCCAGCACACCACCCAAAAGTCATACCAAATGGCAACCAATTACCGCAGTCATTATATCACATCTGATTAATCACTGTAAGTTGAAAAAAAGACCATCAGGGGTAATCTATTGAAACTATTTAAAATCTCTTATGAGAAATAGATACTCATAAGCTGCATGCCTCTTTACACTATGTTTTTGTGTAAAGTCTTTCAAAATGGACCTAAAATGCAAACACCTCAAAGTTAGTATACAGAATTTTATTGAATAGGGTAACAAAAATCTACCTCAGAGTTCTCTTCAGTGAACTACTCTTTAATCCAAAATCTGTATGAATATTAAACTTTATAAGCCACAGATTTTTAACCTATTCCTATATTCTGTTATATACTATTAAGAAAATAGAAATAATTTTAATATTTTTGTAGCGTTGGTTGACCTACCAAACTTTGATTCCATGATTTTTGTATACAATATCTGTCCTTGAGCTCAGTGGAATGAACTCAATGTGAGTTACAGGTTTTCATGAAACTTTGGACACTTACAGTATGCACTTACTCATACATTATATACTTACTCATGGCTCACTATGTGCCAAGCATTTTTCTAACCGATGGAATGAATAATATTATTAAAGAGGAATGAAATTTTCATATATCCTCAAATATTATGATGTTTTTAGAAGTTCAAACTTCTTTCTATTGGGCAGGATAAGACTATAACTTTCCAGTATTAACTTTTGACATTATCTATGTTTAGGCAATATTCCAGAAGCTAGTAATTCAAACTCATGGAGCTCTCCGTGAATTAGCATAGAATGATGGTTTGATAATCCCTATGATAAAATGTAGACATGAGCTAGATCATGAATATTCTTCTAAGTTTGGAAAAGGAACTAGATATGGGACTGCACCTAAATGAAAATGGGAAATCACTGACAAGCATGAAGTGATATAATCATATTTACGTCTTAGAAAGAGCTCCCAGGTTACAGTGTAGAAAATGGATCAGAAGTAGCCAAGAGCACATATAATGACATGAGTTACAGACTATTTAATGGACCAGAATGCAAGATGGCAATGGCCTACCTTGGGGAACAAGCGAGGTGGAGAGAAATAGACTAATTCTAGAGGTATTTAGAAAGTAGAATTCTTGGGACTTACTGATCAATATCATGTGACAAGTAATGAAGAGGAATCAAGGATAATGCCAATTTCTGATGCTTAGCCAATAGGATATAAGAGAATAAAGAATGATAAAGGTGGAACATATTTGGTATCAGATTTCAGCATCAAGGTTAAGAAAGTATCACAAAATGAACTAAAAAATGTCGAGTTACATTACAACCTCGAAAATGATTTAGTATCGTGGATGTTAACTTTCTCTTTGAAAGATTTATAAAAACTTGCCTGCAAAACCATCTATATACAATAATTTGTATTGGTACATAAATTTTTTTAAGATTCATCAATTTTTAGTGGTTTTTTTAACCTGCTCAGATTGTCCCTTTTTAAAACAACTTTTTTCTTGTCCAGAAATTTTTGAATTACTAAAATAATTTTGTTCATAATATGTGAGTGTAGTTATATCCCATTTCCTATACACAAATGTGCTTTTTCCTTAGATTTGCCAGAGGATGTAAATTAGGGAAGATTTATTTATCAGTCGATTGTTAATCTTTTTTTAGATTCATCAACTTACGGTTTTATGCTTTAATTCCTTTTTGTTTTCCTACAGTTTTATATTCTTTTTAAGCTTATTTTATTCTTTCTTATTATTCTACATTTAATAATTAATGCGTTTAAAAAAATTGGGGCAAAGATCTCAGAAGGTAAAACTCCCATAATTTACTAATATTATTGTTACTAGTGTATTGTTTGACACATCACAAATATCCAATAAATATCTTTAATTGAAAGAGGGCCATTCATAGACAGTCATACTTATTACACTTGTTATTTTGACAAAAAATTTCTGGGGATTTTGGCATGTGAAATTTTATAATTCTTATGTTCATTTCGTAAATTGTATAAAGCTTTGTCTCATTGACTTTTTGGCTTTGAATTCTATTTCTCTTATTCCGTTTTTAATAGACATGGATGATTTTGTGAAAGAAATTTTATTTGCCTTTTATATCTTCTTGCTCATCTCTGTATTTTTAACTTTTTGTGCCGTTTAATTTTAGGTGTGTCTCTTCTAATATCCCATAGCTATTTATATTTATTAATGTAATCTTATATTGGAATTTAATAAAAGAGTTTAACCCACTAATATTTATTGTGATAACTGATATTTGATCTATTTTTTTCTTTGAGTTCTGCTTTGTATATTTTACATGTTCTTGCTGTTTCCTTTTTAGAAATTTTTCTGTGTCAGCTACACAATCCAATTTCTTCATTCTCCTCATTCTCGAACAATTTGGAAGTTAAATATATTATTTCATTTTTTAATGATTATCTTTATCTTATCTTAATCTTGAACCTATGTTTTCATATCAGTGTTAAGAATGAAAAAAAGCCCAACTGTTACCACCACCTCTTCTGATTTTATTCTTCAACAGATTGACATACGTGTTCTTTTCTATACTACTTTCTTGAGTTTTAACTCAGGTTGTTTTTATTAGCTAGATTATGAAAAATAATTTGCTTAGGAAAAGTATGAACACCATGCTATATTGTTCTGAACTATTGTTAAACATTATATGATATAATCTATTCTTAATTGTCCAATTTTTGCTCTATGTACATATCACCTCTATATTTTGATCATACTAAAATGGAATTGAGGCAAGTAAAAGAGACTTATGTGAATTCTAAGGCATATATACTCTGACAGTTTAAAGATATACTCTCACATCATAAAGATATGTTGTACTAATTTTCAATATGAATAAACTTATTAGTAGCATTTAGACATGTGAAGTTAAGTATGACTGTCATTACCAACCACTGCTATAGTCCAGTATTTTTAGAAATACATTTTGATTAAAGCATTTGTTAATTTTTAAAGTAAAGTGCAAATAAATATTGAATTTCTTGCAATAGAACCAAAGATTTCAGTTGATTTTTAGTTTATTTTGTTAATACCAAGGAATTTTTTTTTTTTTTTTTTTTTTTTTTTTTAGCTAGAGGATAAGAAGCCTTATATGGCATTGAAAATGTTTCAAATAGAGAAGGATAAAATTATCTAAACTCTAAACTAAGCAAGTAAGAGATGTGTTTGCATTTTTGGTGAATAGAGGAGGAGAGAATATTTCTTTTTGTTACACTGATGAGATATTTGCTTTAATTGCAGTTACATATGCATCTAAGGGAGGGAGCATTCTAATATTTGCCCGCTGCAAAATGGCAATGTTACATAAAGAATTCAAATGATCTATGGTCTTTTCCCCCCTAATGTAGCACCCTTTTCCTGACATTAAGTGACCTTTATTAAATTTAGCAACTTCCCTTAGCATGATTAATGATTTAAAAAACTCAATTAATGAATGTGTTTCTTTTCAGCATAAATAAGACATGCATCTTTAAATCAATCAATGGATTATAAACAACTTCCAGGAACAAGCCCATGCATAGCATATCACATGCTTTTCAATCTTGCCCTACATTCTTCCCTTTTTACATTTTACTCAAGTTATACCAAAATTGTCACCAAGCTTCCTCTGTTTCTTCTTCTTCCATGACTTCCCAATCTCAGCTTTCTCTTCTAGGACTACTTTTGCCTTCTCTCCACCCCTTTCATCTGGACAACTCTTTGTCATTTAAGAATCAAGTTTCAAAACAGCCTCCTCTAAAGAGCTTATTCTGACCATCTCAATAGCAATAAAAATGAAGAGGTACTCTTATATCCTACAGTGGCATGCTATGCTTTTCTAGTTTATAGCACTTATGACAACTTACAACAATCTGTTTATTTGTCCACCTCTTGATAATGGGGATTCTCTTATTTACCCTCCTTATTTATTGACTAAGATATTTAGCCACTATAATCCTCTTCTCAAAAATATAGTCCATCGCCTCAAAAAATTTTAATTGACAATGGTTGATGCAATGTTGATGCTGTGTTTCCCTTGAAATTTTGAATATTTTCAGTTTTACTTCATTGTCATTACGATGAAGTGAACCTTTGCTTTGAAAAGACCATATGATGAAAGTTAATGGAAAGTCAAGAGATCTCCATGCTGGTTCTGGTAATGCAAACTAGGCATGTAAACATGAGTGATCTTATGTTCATTAAGCTTTTGGTTTGGGGAAGTTATATAACAGTAAATAATTAGCTTGATATGAATATTAAAATTTCACTATGAGTTTTTTTCTATTGCTGTTTTATTATTGTTTAGCTTTAATCGAACAGCGATGGTTTATGTAAGACAAACCACTTGACTTATAAGAATTTGAACTGATCTAGACAAGAACTTTCCTATCCTTTCTTAGCTTCATGTTGAATGTCTGTGCTCTTTAACATTAACCCATTTTTGGTCTAAACATGGAATTTCACTCTTTAATATTCCAAGAAAGATCTCAAGAATTCCTATGCTTTAATTTCTTTTGGCTTTTATTTTCAGATGACAGAAATTGAGTAGATTTATTTCTTGTTTTTTTGTTACACAATTTGTATGGGGTTTATTTTGCAATTCATCCTTTTAAAAGCATTAATGATAGTCTACAGAACAAGTGTTTCAGGGAATCATAGACTCTCATTCTGCCTATAATGGAATGGAATAAAAAAATTATGGGGAAGGTAGAAATAATATCTTACATTGTGATAATAAACGTGATCATAACACAGAAATTCTGACTGAGTGTCCTGTAGAGCTTTTAAAAAAATATAAGATGACTTCATTCCCAGACCTACTAAGTCAGAAATTCAATGGCTGGGGAACCATTAAGTTGTATTTTCTAAAATCTCCAAAGACCACTCAAGTTTACAGCTGAATTGAAGATTGCAATAATATTATTTTATGTTTCATATGACTTACAACTTATGTTTGTTAGTATTTTTTCTTTTAATCTTCATAATAGCAGTAGGAGGTAAATAATATACACCCTAGTTTATAGATAAACAGCTGAATCTCGGAGTTAGTTGGTAATATTAGGGGACTAAAGTTCAGTATTCTGAACCCAAAATTTGCCTTCTGAAAATGTAAAAGGTATCTCAAAATAGCTGAAACCAAAGTACCTGCCTTACATTTGTTTAATGCTCTGAGACTTATTTTACTTCTCATCACACAATTATTAGGGAACATTTACTTCATTTTGGTATAATGTGAAGATACATTTAAATATTTAAGAACTTAATATTTTTAATTATAAAACTGGAGATACAATAATCATTATTTTTAATAGCCTCTTTTTTGATGGTTCAAAGTCATTACCATACAATCATCACTACCAATAAAGATAATCAAGACATTTCAAATAAAACAATGATTTGAAATGGGATCTATTCCTTTCATTTCTAAATTTGCGATCATTTAAGATTCCTTGTTTCAGTTGTTCCAAGAAGAAAAAGTAACTGTATGATATGTGGATATTTTACTTAAAATGTCGTATATTTAACCCCAGAAACTCATATATTTGATAAATAGAATAAATACTGCCTATATAAAACACACAAAATCAGCCCTCTAAAGGATAGATAGAAAAGGATTCTTTTAAAATATATGTATTATTCTCAGATTAAAGGTTAGAAGTATATAATAATTGAAATATTTACAGTGATCGCTAGTCATTTAAGACAATATTTCTTAAAATGAAAAAGTATATTCATACTAAAAAGAAAACTAAAAAATATATTCTTTCAATATAAGAGCCAGTTTCAAAGGCAATAGTTGATGTGCTATAATATTGAGGCAAATTTTCCCATTATAGAATGGCTCTACAGAGGAATTCTTTAAAATTTATGGACAAATTCTTCCCTTGGTATGTGTTTGCTTCTTTGTCAGGAGGAGGATGAGAGGAAGTGTTGGGTACTGTTTGTAAAGTGCTCCCATTTAAAAACAAGATCTTGATAGCCAAAACATTTCTAATTTTCTCAAAATTACCTTGCCCACCTTTTGAAATTGTAATCTTCAGAAATTTTGAGGGTAAAATCACTCCTTTACTTCTTAGCTATTGTTTAGAATAGATTCAGTGAATGACAGTCAGTTAGCAACATCATGAATGAGAGATTTGAGACCTTTAATCTTAAGAATACCACTAGTGCCAGTAGAAGACAAGCAATTACATTCCTTTACATTCTTTCCCACTGTTCTTAGCTCTTTCCTCCAATGAATATGAACTTACTTAGAGTATAGAGATATAATGTTAGGTGCTAATCTAAGAGCAACAGTTACCAGATTCTTATCTCACTTAAAATGTTTCCTAAGAAAGAAGATATAATAAAAAATTATACTTAAATGATTTTTTTATCTGTGAAACAAAACCTTTAAAAACAACTTTACTGAGTTATAATTAATATAATACACAAATATTACATATATTTAATATGTATAATTTGATGAATCTGGACATACACATATGCCTGTGAAGCCATTACCATAACCAAGGTAATAGACATGTCCATCACCTCCAAAAATTTCCTTGTTTCCTTTTTTTTTTTTTTGGTGGTAAGAACACTTAACATGAGATTTATTCTCTTAACAGATGTCTACATGCATGTAACAGAATTGATAAGTGTAAGTAGAACCATACCAGACCAATCTGGCTTAATTTTTATGTAGCAAAGGTGAGAGTTGTTTTTTAGTTACCATGGACTCTCAGGTTGAAGGTCATGCCATTTGAGCATGTCTACATGCATAAAACATGCAACCAAAGGTGGAACCTAAGTGCTTGGACCCAGGAGTGAGGACTGAATTAAGAAGCAGAAACCTCATGGCAGGATCCCAAATCCAATCAGATCTAGCCCAAGCATC
>RJWJ010042575.1:0-12984 GCA_004363605.1 Indri indri | reverse complement strand
TTTTTTTTTTTTTTTTTTTTTTTTTTTTTTTTTTTTTTTTTTTTTTTTTTTTTTTTTTTTTTTTTTTTTTTTTTTTTTTTTTTTTTTTTTTTTTTTTTTTTTTTTTTTTTTTTTTTTTTTTTTTTTTTTTTTTTTTTTTTTTTTTTTTTTTTTTTTTTTTTTTTTTTTTTTTTTTTTTTTTTTTTTTTTTTTTTTGCTGATTTCTTGAGTTCTTTGTAGATTCTGGACATTAGCCCTTTATTGGATGTATAGCTTGCAAATATTTTCTCCCATTCTGCAGGCTGTCTTTTTGCTCTGTTGATTATTTCCTTAGCTGTGCAGAAGCTTTTTAGTTTAATCAAATCCCATTTATTTATTTTTGTTGCTGCTATAATTGCCATTGGGTTCTTAGTCATAAATTCTTTGCCTAGGCTAATATCTAGAAGAGTTTTTCCTATATTTTCCTCTCACATTCTTAAGGTTTCATGCCTCACATTTAATTCTTTTATCCGTCTTGAATTAATTTTTGTGAGTGGTAAGAGATAGGGGTCCTGTTTTATCCTTTTGCATGTGGCTATCCAATTTTCCCAGCATCATTTATTGAGTAGGGCTTCTCTTTCAACTTGTACATTGTTGTCTGCTTTGTCAAAGATTAGTTGGCTATAGGTAGGTGGTTTCGTAACTGAGTTCTCTATTTTTTGTTCCATTGGTCTGTGTCTCTGTTTTTGTACTAGTACCATGCTATTTTGGTTACTATAGCTTTGTAGTATAGTTTGCAGTCCGGTTATGTGATGCCTCCAGCTTTGTTCTTTTTGCTTAAGATTGCTTTGGCTATTTGGGCTTTTTTTGTGGTTCTAAACAAAGCATAGAATTATATTTTCTAGATCTGTGAAATATGACAGTGGTATTTTGATGGGAATTGCATTGAATATGTAAATCATTTGGGGTAGTATGGACATTTTAACAATGTTGATTCTCCTGATCCATGGGAATATGTTTTTCCATTTTTTGTGTGTGTCCTCTGTAATTTCTTTCTTCAGTGTTTCATACTTCTCCATGTAGAGATCTTTCACCTCCTTGTTAAGTATATTCCCAGGTATTTTATTTTATTTGTAGCTATTGTGATTGGTATTGAGTCTTTGATTTGACTCTCAGCTTGACAGTTATTTGTGTATAGAAATGGTACTGATTTATTTGCATTGATTTTGTGTCCTGAGACTTTGCTGAACTGAGATATCACCTTATCCAAGTTAGAATGGCTTTTATTAAAAAGTCCCAAAACAGTAGATGCTAGCATGGATGCAGAGAGAAAGGAATGCTCGTAAATTGTTGGTGGGAATGCAAATTAGTACAATCTCTATGGAAAATAGTATGGAGATTCCTCAAAGACTAAAAGTAGATCTACCATTCAATCCAGCAATCCCACTACTGGGTATCTATCTAAAGGAAAAGAAGTCTTTTTATCGAAAAGACACCTGCCTTTGAATGTTTATTACAGCATGATTGACAATTGCAAAAAGGTGGCATCAACCCAAGTGCCCATCAATTCATGAGTGAATTAACAAAATGTGGTATATGTATACCATGGATACTACTCAGCCATGACGAAGGATGACTTATGTCTTTTGCAACAATTTGGTATACATATACCACATTTTATTAATCCACTCATGAATTTTCTTTCCAAATGGTTTACCAATTGTGTCAGAAGGATGTCTTGGCAAATCTTTCTTTTTCCATAAATTTATAATGTCACGGGTATATTGTACCAAATTCTGCACGTAGTAGAATCTGTCCCTAGGCACTTTATTACAATTATTTGATCCATCTTTCAATTCTTGTGTTGATGCTATACTCTTTTAACTATTAGGACTTTATTTTGATATCTGACAAAGCAGGCAGGTGCCTTCAACCCATCCTGTAAATATCATTATGTTCTCTTTCTGATTTGTTGGACCCTTTTGCCAGTTAATTTTCCCATGTGAACTTTAGAATCACTAAGTCATGGTCCAAGAAAAATCTCACTGTAATTTTTATTGGAATTGCATCAAGATATAAAAAGGTTGGGAGATAATTGATATCCTTACCATTATAAGCCTTCCATTTTTAAGTTTTACATTTCACCACTGACAAGCTCTAAATGTATTCGTGATACGAATGTCCTGCACACTTTAGTTTGATTATTCGTATAGTTTATCTTTTTGTTGCTGCTGTGGAAAAAATGTATTTTTATTATCATATATAGACTTATTTATTATTATTGTGAGTATATAAAAAATCTACTGTTTGATATATATTTTGTAAATAGTTACCTCTCTGTATTAGCTCAATTCAAGCTACCACAAGCAAAAAGCCCATTTTATTATAAGAACACTAAGGCATCTATAACCCAAAAGCAGGACCGCAGCTGCATCTCAGAATGACCTAGAACTGGACTCTCCTGTCTCTTGCCAGCACCTCTCTGTATGTCTGCTCCATCATTCTCTCTCTCAGCAAACAGCCTTCCTCAGATAACCTGAACCAAATAAAAGTGGATGGCATGATGGCATCCAAGTTTTACATTCTGCAACTCCAGCCATCCACTATCTCTAGCCTACTTGCTCGCTGTGCTCTCATTCTCTCACTCTTGCTCTCTCTCTTCCAAAATGCCTTGAGAAGAGACTATTGGCCAGATTGATTGCAGATTCCACTTCTTGAAGAGTTTGTGACAGCCCTGAGGCTAAAAGCCAAATAAAAGTGCACTGCGGGGGGTGTGGGTGGTAAGAGGGAAGGGTGCTGATTGCTTGGCCAACAGCTGAGTAAGTGTCCATTACAATCCTCTGGAATTTTCAAGTTAGTTGATCATGTTATTGTATTGAATTACTTAAAGCAGCTGTAATATTAAAATAAAGTAATAATAGTGAGCATCCTAAATATGATGGGAATGCTTTTATAATTTCATCATTCTGTATGTTGCTTGTTGATTTGTGATGTTTTTATCAGGCAAAGGAAGAATTCGCCCTAGTTTCTAAGATTGTATCAGGAATGGATGTTGAATTTTATTGAACCCATTTCTGGTCTCTATCCAGATGGCCACATGTTTGTCTTCTATAACCTAATGAGGTGACATTTTATTATTAGTGAATGTTCTAATATTAAATCATTCTTGTTTTAATAGAGTAGTGTGCCTGTATGGTTGCATGTTTCAGATTGTCCTAGAGTCTCATTCCTCTCTACTCACAGTGAGGGGAAAAGTATCCCTTTAAGGAATGTTCATTTGTATGATATTTTAATTAAAGGATAATTGTGTCCTTCTTTAATAAATATTAATTGTTTGAATTGGCTTGTTAAAGTATGTAGTTTGCTCCATGAGGGACGGCAGAGAAACATGAACCGGGGGTAGGCCCTGACAGAATGGGGGCTGTCTCCCTGCCTCCACCACTGGTCACTTGTTATAGCAGAAGTGGAGGACAAAAGGACAGGACCTGAAGCTAAGGGATTTGCCATGGTGAGCAGAAGGTTTAGCCTGGGCACAGAATGTTTCATGAGATGTCAAAGGCCCCTCTCAGGTCACTCCAGGGGCCCAATGTTCTGACCCGAAGAATGGAAGGTGGGACACCAGCCTCAGGTGGGCACCACCCCTTGGCTATCCCTAAGAAGTTTGTAGTGAGCAGATGGAGCCTTCTTCTCACTTTTTCAGGATCTTTCACTCAAAAGAAACTTAAGGCCAGAAGTAGGAGTTGTGGCCAAATTTATGCTGAGACATTTTGTCTTAGTGGTTTTCCTTATGGGAATTGAGTCTGAACCCTTATCTAGCTTCTGTCTAGCCCCTTGGGAAGGAGGTAAGACTAACATGAAGTCCATCGCGTGCTCCTGCTGGTGTTGGTTCCATGCATCCTCTCCACACACCCACTGCAGCAGGATGAACCACAAAATTCAGGAGCAGGACTGGGAACTAGTTCAGTGTCAGACTGCCATGGACCCAACCTCATGCCTTGACTTTGCTTTATCTATGGCTTCCTATGACTAATTAGTTCCATAAAGTGTTGATGGAGCTTGGGACTAAGCATTGTCAAGAGCCTCTGTAGAGGTCAAACAGACAGGCCCTTCTTGCAAGCCTAGAAGCCAGATTAATAACAGTCATAGAACATTAATGCTGCTTTTGCTAATGTGCTGCCTGCCTTGGTCCTCATGAATTTGTATTATAAATATTTCCTTAGCTTTTTTGAGTTGAGGGAAGACACATGAGGGCATACTGATGACTCATCAAGATTGTGCTTCATGAAATCAATTTGTAGGTTTTACCTATTTTTCTTTGTATAGCATTAGTTTATATATCATAGGAATCATATCATCCCTTTTTTAAACAGTTTACTTTTTAAACTGCCTAGACCCAAAGTCATTCAACAGATGATTTTTTCATTTTCTTCCAAAATTATTGTTCCTTTTAGATTGCCAGTTTATGTTTCAATTGGTTTTCCCAGAGAATTACCTGTTTCATTTCCTGCATTCAATTTTCAAAATTAATGTCTTTTTTAGATAATGTCTATAATCCTTACAAAATAATTCATTTGACCATAATTATTTTTCTGTTCTTTTTATTTTATACAGTGTAAATATTATCACTCCTGATTTTTTAGTTTTTGCTTGGTTGTCTTTTTATATCCATGTGTTTATTTTTTTAGGGCATGTGTTTTTATTTCAAGTCTAGGATGACAATGTTTACACTACTTCATGAAACATTTCACAGAAACAGAAGAATCATTCAGTACAAAATAAAAACTGGTCAACCTACATGAAGAAACTTAAATGATTCATTTTAAATTTATTTGAATTGAATGATTAAAGCCATGAAGAGTAATAACACAATTCTGGAATAAGAATCTCTCTCTCTCTCTCTCTCTTTCTCTCCAAATCCCTTTCCTCCTTTACTATTTTTTTCTCAATATTCTTTTTTTTTATTGTTTATTATTATAGGGGTACAGATGTTTAGGTTATGTATGTTGCCCTTGCCCCCCCTTACCCCTAAGTCCCAGTTTCAAGCGTGTCCATCTCTCGGATGGTGCACATTGCACTCTTTGTGTATGCATATATCCATCCCTTACTCACACAGCCTTGCCTGATTACAAAGAGACTGGTAAGTGTAATCTCTGACAGGACTAGGACAGAGAAAGTAACTGGCTGTGAGAGAGGCCCAGCAGTCTCTTGCACAAGTGATAAATGCGTAGGTCTTCATCCTCAACAACCTTGAAACATCAGCAAAATTTCTCTGAGTCGTCCATCTTTCAATGAAATGGTAACATATAATTAATGTGCAAAAGATTTTAAGTAAAAAAGAGCCAGTGTCTTGAGTGTCTCTCAGACATAAACAGTGTGCAAAAAATTGCTAAAAATATAATCATATTGACCTTCAATTACAGGGAACTGTATCCCTTACCAAGAAAGTCATGAAATACAATTAAGTATGTCTGAGATGAAACAGAGCTCAAACAGATCTGTTTCCTTTTATATATTTTAGCGGAAGATTCTCAATTTCTGGCATGTTTTAGTCTAATCCCAAGGTTTTCTTTTTTAAAATAAAATAACAAAATATATATATCTCACATGGAGGCACTGGCTCTCTTCTGGTATTATCTGGAGATCCAGAACTATTGGCCATTGTCTTGAATTAGGCAGGGTACCCAACACTGTGTGCCTCTACTACATTTTTTTAAGATTCTGTCATTTTTATTAAATAAATATTTAGGTAGAGTCATGAAAGTGTGCAATATTTTAGAATGCCTTTGACCATCATAAATCTGATGTAAACTTTCTATTGCATGGCTGCCTTCTTTTGAATTTGTGTCACAAAGCAATAACATTTTATTCTAAAATGCACTTTCAGAACATTCTTTGGTTTATGTTCTGTAAATAGATTTCCAATATGATCCTGAGTGATATAATTGGAAGATTTACATTTCCTTTTGTGTGTGTGGGGTGTGTGTGTGTGTGTGTGTGTGTGTGTGTGTGTGTGTGTGTGTTAGTTAGAGTTTTGATTGGGCTTCTCTCCTTAAGTTTTGACAAATTCATCCAATATTCATCCTGAATTAGTGATTACCAGATTCACCCACCTGCCCTAGACTCAATATTGCCCATGTTTTTCTTTATAGAGCTGATGAGAAGACATGATTCAATTGCCATAAACTGTGTTTGTATACAAGTTGTCCATCTTTTCATTTGTAACTTTTCCTGAGTAATATTTTTCTTTAGGAAGTCTATGAAGTTTTTTACATGCTTCTGACCTTTTAGAGTCATTTTCTTTTAGTAAAACTGTTTTAGCCATTAACATTTCTTGTAATAGTGACTATGCCTACTCTACTTTTGTTTCTGTTTTAGGTGATTTGTTGTCTCTTTGTTGTTTTCTTTTCTATACCTCTTTTACTACATGGACTATTTTCTTTGACTTTGTTTTCTCTAGTGACTTGAAAGTTATGTATTCTGCTGTTATTTTTCCAGTGGTTAGTTTTACATTTTAAAAAACTTACTTAAAACTATAGTTTTCTTCCTATCAATGCCAAGAATAAAACTATATTTATTGGCTACCTCTATGAAAGATTAAAATCTTAGTATGCATTTTTAATTCTCCTTTCCTATCTCTCACTCTCCCAGTTTTTTATGATATATGGAACTTTAACTAGTATTTTTTCCATTAAACTTTATGCTGTATATTTTCTCCTTAAAGAGCTGTTTCTGACATTTGTATTGTCTTATAACAATATTAGAACTATTAAGCCCTAATTTTCTGTTTAAATGTTTGCAATGTTTGCCAAAATTCTTTCAGTCCATAACTTTCCTTTTCTTGTACTATTCTAAGCTGTTTTCCTCCAACTGAATAACGTCTTTGAATAGTGATTTTGTTTTTGTTTATTTTTTTCAGCTATAGTATTGCTGATATACTTTCTGAGCTCTGTGATCCTGAAAAGTTCTATCTGCACATGAAACACAACTTAGGTTGAAAATTATCAGTCGATAATATTTCTCTTACCATAATTTTATAAGTATGGATCCATTATTTTCTGGTATTATGATAGGAGAGAATTAGAGGTCAGCCTGATATTTTTGCCCTTGTAGGCAAAAATGCTTATCTTCTTAGATGGTTTGTAGAATTCTTTCTTTGCTCTTGAAATAAGAAAAAAAAATATCAGAATATCTCTGGGTATGTATCCCTCTCCCTCATATATATTGATTTTGCTTAGTATAAGCAGACCCAGACTTATTCAATTCAGGAGCATTTTTTTCTATTATGTCTTAAATCATTACTTCTATCAAAATTGTTTAGCTCTCCTGTCCAGGAATACCAGTTTCATCATTATTTTCATCTTATTGTCCTTTTCCTTTTCATTCTGGAGCCACTTCTAAGGCTGGTTCTTTCATTCCTAATTTGCTTTCCTGCAATTTACTTACTCTAATGCTGAATTTAATTCTGTAACTGCATTTTAACTCCTTCAAAATTGTTTCTCATCTTAATCATTTTTTCATTCTGCCTTTTTTCCCCAGCAAGCTCCTTTTTATTTCAGATTTTATTTCTTTGGTCTCCAATTAGAATAGAGTCAATGTTATCCTGAATAGTTTTTAAAGCCCAAAGCTACTGTATTCTATAATTTATTTTAGAAAACTATTGTAAATCTCTTTCAAAACCATGCTCTTTCTCTGCCTTTTGAGCTTTATGTTCTCATTTTATAATACGCCAAGTTCAATTTTTTTTTTTCTGTCTATTCATCCTTTAATGTGGAGAGGTCTGCTCAAGCTAGGTTTTACCATAAACTCCCAATATATTTTTTTTAACTTGTTTCCCCTAACTATCTATGTAGTTGCTGACAAAATTCTTTTCTCAGATTTTAAGATCAAGTATTGTTTGATATTCATAGTTTCCAGCCCGTTTTTTACTGTTAAAGTCTCTTATGTAGTGTAATGTATTGCTAGGAGGAGATATCTAGTTTATATCTTTTCATGAGGGAGGTTGATTCCTGTATAGTGAGACATTATTTCCAGTTCTTTACCTGCCTGACCCAGTGAATGGCAGGCTTGCTTGGCACATAGTAAATGTCAGTAAATGGTTTCTGCAGTATTCAACATAACTCCTAGAGTACACCACAACTCTGTCACGCTCAGCTCCTTCCAGCTGCCAACCAATCCCTCCTAGATATAAACGGTCCTGGCCACACAGTATTGGGGTCACTGTGGTCCCAGACCGACACAAGAAACAATAATTAATGTCAGAAAAGATGTGGTGAAAATGGCTCTGATTATTCTAGAAGTCGGATCTGAGCTAGCTCCCCTTTCTCTGATGGGAAGACTCCATGTTTCTAAGGAAAGCATCTGTAGTGGTGCAGCTTGATAGAATAAAAACGTGGTAACCCTCTCCCTTCTCCTGCCTGTATACTTCCTCAGAACTTTGGCTAGGGGAAATTCTTTCTGTTTCCTGGCATCTCACTGACAAATACTGAGTTTCTAGCTTTATAGAAACTAGTTTCTTTTTGTTTTTTCTTAGTTATTTCACAAGAAGTTGGGGAGGGGAAAAAATCAAAATTTATTGGATTTTAAAATAAAAAATAATACAATTAATTCACAATTATTTAGATTTAACTGAGTTTGGTACTTGCCAGTAGCCCTTTTATTGCGTGGCTTTCCCATTTGAATTCTTTTCTTTGATTTGTGTCTCAGTTGGCTTGAGTACTTAACACTTTAAATAACATAACTGGAGAAGGCATGTGGTTAGGATATGCTTTCTGAACCCTGAGCAGATCTAGAATTAATTAATAGCCAAGCTAGATTAGATATCAGGTCCTCTATTCTTTGGCCTTTCCTACAAAATTAGCTACTTATCCCTCCAAAAATTAAAAAAAAAATACCAATAAAAAATTGTTTTATTGGCTAGTGGTGGTTGTAAGAATTAAATGAGATAATATATTTAAAGCACTTAGCACAACAACCTTCTGAGGCTGGTGCGATACTAGCTCTCCTTACAGATGAGGAAGCACATGCTCAGAGATCAAGATAACTTACTGGAAGCTGCAAAGCTGGTCAGTGGCAGAGCCAGGCCTGGGACATGGGACCACTTGAGTTCAGAGCAGAAGCTCAACTCTAACTAAATTGCCACCCAGCAAGCATCTCTCCTAACTCCAGATTCCTCTCTTTTCAGCTCTGCTTCCTCTGCTACCCTTGGCATGTTGATTTGAGGAATACTCAGCTTTCAGGGCCCAGCTGCCAAATTAGATTAAGCTGCAAACATTCAGCTGTCTCCGTGTGCTATACCACATACTCAGCAGGCATTTCAAGAAAAATTAATTGACAAAAATATATGGCAATCACCCAAAGCTGATTAAAAACAATTTTTAACCCTGCTGCTAAAAACTAGCAGATTCTAAGGTTAGAATTTTGCCTGAGCCCTGAGATAACTCCCCTCCTTAGGATCATTTCCATTTTTGCTATTTATCTAATTAAATATGTATTTTATCTTAGAAAATAGCTATCCTATTGCCACCTCTTATAGTAATCTCTCTTATTAAGTCAGACCCTGGGGATACATGATATGTGTGTTCTGCCCAAGAAAAAGGCAGAGAGCAATGGAGAGTTAATAAGCCTTGGAAATCCCTTCATGTCCACTTGGTCTAATTAAAATTGCACTGATTAGGTAGTTACCTGGGGTAATGCTCTTCCCATAAATGCTCAGGCCTTTGTTCATGTAAAGATCACAGAGGCATTTATCAAAGTGAATTAAATCCCAAACATAGTGTTGGAGGAGTTGGAGGACCAGCATGGATCATACAGTGTCGTGTTCTCTCTGCCCCCACCTGTCTCTGTGATCTTAGACAAATTCTTCACATAGCTACATTTCCATTTTCTCATTCGTAAAATAAGGTTTAGACCTAATCCATGAGGCAATAATGAGAAGTGCACGAATTCATGTGTACACATGCAATTTCTTTGAGAAACAAGCTTTAAACTAAAGCTCATCTCCACGGGGGACTTGGACTCAGATGCCCTTACCTCCCTGTCTCTGGGTAGAAGTGCTGCAAATTGCTATGCTGCTGTAAATTCTCTCTCAATAATCAGAAGATTTTCTTCCAGGCATCTTCCCACATCTTCCTAATCACAGCCGGCAGCCAGAACCAAAAAAACAGAATGAAATGCTTGAATTGCTCAAGACCCGCCTCTCCCTGAATAAGATAAACACCTCAGCCCTGGGCTGGGACAGGGTTCCCACTGATGCCACTTGTCCTGGTCCTGGCCCCGGGCTATTTCAAGGCTGCCTGGGCAACTTACCTGCCCCTTGTTTGGCACATTGTACATGAACAGGTGGAGGAGTCAGGTGGGCACAATCCCCCTTTTCAGCTCTTAACAGTGATCCCACCATGTCAAATCCTTGTCCTAGTAGGTCCTTATCATGCCTATGAAGGGCCATTTGGCAAGACCTGAGTCCTCCCTTTTGGGAGGGTAGGACAGAAAAGTGTGAGTCTCCACTCAAGTCACTGGGTGGGCCTGCCTTGCTTCCACGAGCAGGTGGGGAGGACTACAGTGGACACTGCAGGCGGACAGGGAAACGAAGGGGATTTGTTCAGACTTGGTGGAGTGGGGTCTAGCCTTCCTCCAGGTCTCAGTTACCAGTTTGCTCCAAGTTATCGCCCATTCCTCCTGCACTCTCTTCCTTATCAACCTCCCAGCCTCTCCCCCGAGACCTGAATGAGCGCTGAGGAAACAATCCCTTCCAGCCTCTGTTTCTGACCACCACTGACCCAGGGCAGCAGGTAGAATGCACTGGAGATGTGAGTCCTTTGGAGAAATGGAGGGAGCCCCCAGCCCCACTCCCATCCCCACCATGGGATGGGAAGGGCTGTCAGCTTCCCAGTATGGAGCATTCTTTCCTGTTTTCTTATTCATTTTAATAGAAATGCAAGGTACCTTAACATTTCACCACCTCTTTACCTCCTTTAGGAGAAAGCTAAACCTTGATGAGCTTAGTAAACTACAATGCAGAAAGACAGAATGGAACGGGAGTTGGCAAACTTTCTGTAACAGGCCAGTGTGTTCGCTTCCTAGGGCTGCTATAACAAATGACAACAAACTGGGTGGCTCAACACAAGAGAAAAGTATTTTCTCAAAATCAAGGTGTCGGCAGGGCCGTGTTCCCTCCAAAGAGTCTCAGAGAGAATTCTTGCTCACGTCTTTCAGGTTCTGGTGGTCCCAGGCATTCCTTGACTTGTGGCTGCCTAATTCCAATCCCTGCCTATTGTCACACAGCCTTCTCCTCTGTGAGAATACAGAGAATACAAGAATACTTTTCATCGGATTTAGGACCCACCAGGATAATCTCATCTCAAGATCCTTAATTCCATCTGCAAACACCATTTTTCCAAATAAGGTAACACTCACAGGGTATGGGTATTAGGGCATGGATGTATCTTTTGGAGGGCCACCATTTGACACATTGCCGTCAGATAATAAACATTTTAGGCTTTATGGGTTATGTAGTTTCTGCCACAACTAGTCTGCTCTGCTGTTGTAGCTCAAAAGCAGCCATAGATAATATGTAAACAAATGAGCATGGCTGTGTTCCAGGAAAACTCAATTTATGGACACTGAAATTTAGATTTCATAGAACTTTCACACATTCTGAGATAAACTTCTTTTTATTTTTTTTCAGCCATTTAAAAATTTAAAGATTGTTCTTCACCCACAGGCCATACCAAAAACAGACCACGGGCTAGATTTGGCTCATGGGCAGTAATTCGTCAATCCTTGGTTAGAATATTAATAATAGGATATATTTTAAATCATATTGGCTTCTTTCTAAAAGTCTCCAATAACCTTTTAAAAAGTCCAACTATCTGTTCTCTGTCTTCATTATTCTAAATGTTTCTGTGGCTCTGGAAACACATTTCGACTACTCTTCTTTTTGAAACTGTCCCCCAAGCCATGTGGATATGATAAAATGTAAATGTAGCTTCCCAAAGAATATGATGAGGGAGGGCAACTGGTGATTTCCCAAGGCAGAAAGGTCTTGACCTTTTTCTGTGTATCTGAGCTAAGTGACCCTGACAGCAGTAGACCGTGACCTCTCTGGAAGGAATAGAGCCTTTGGCAGGTAGGCTGGACCAGATGGGCTGGTGACGTGGGGCGGGGCTTGAAGGGGAGCTGGGCGGAGCTCATGGACATCGAGTGGGAGAAAGAGGCGGAGGGAGGAGAGAAGGGAGAGCAGGAGGTGTAAGCAAAGAGGAGGAGGACAGGGAAAGGGAGAGGAGAAGAGAGACAGAAAGATGAACCGAGGCTGCTCGTGGCAAGGGAGGAAATTAAATCCAGATGATGCTAAGTGACATGGAGGCTCATTAGGCCACACCAGGAGGGAGGACAGTTAAAGACATCCTAGAGCTGAAGAGAATGAAGACTTGGTAGGAGCCACAATCCCCAGAATGGAGAGAGAATCCCTGAGGGACTGAGGACAGGACAGGCCAGGATGCTTAGGCTTGGGAACAGTTTTGGAATGTTTTGGGGTTTTTTGTTTATTTTGTTTCTTAAATGGAGCTCAAAGTATAACAACCTTCCAAAATAAAGTAAGTTGTACTTATCTAGCACTTTTCTTTGGTTTGGAGAGGTGGGGTCAAAGATGTGCTCCACGTGAACTTGGAGAAGCAAAGAATGGGGCTCAGCCTTGCTGGGGGTGGAAGGGCAGCTTCCTCTGCTGCCATGGCTAAGGTCAAGAGTGGGCCACGTGTGACCTTGGAAGCCACAGCAGAGGCTGGGCTGGAAGGAGGGGAGGGGAAGAGAGGCCAGGCACTGAGCAGGACTTGGGAGAGGAGCTTCAGGGAGCTCCTCCAACAGCAGCAGAGATGCAGGGTGAACGGACAGGGAGAGACCTGGGCAAGAGGACCAGAGGAGAAGGCAGGACAATTAGGAGTCTCCGGCTACAGTCCAGGCAAGGTGAGGGAGGGCCTGACCCACAGCAGGAATGGACAGGAGGGGACGATAGGGAAGCACTGGGCAGAGGGA
>RJWJ010042574.1:0-12990 GCA_004363605.1 Indri indri | reverse complement strand
TTTTTTTAGGCATTATTTATTTAGGGTTCTGTTTAAAGAGAAAACTACATACAATTATTTACATTTAAATATTAGTTGGTAGCAGAAGTAGCATGAGGTAAAGAATTACTAATGCTGTTATAATGTATTATTTATGCAATATTAAATAAATATAGCATGACACGAAATACATACTAAGCAGACTATCTATTTCAAGGAGTTTAAGTATGTCTCCATATTTATGATACAATGTCTTACAGTAAAGGCCAGGGTACTCTCCTATGATAGGTGAAAATGTTTATAGCATTAGTAAGACAGAAGTGATTTGATTTGTATGTCTGAGATGTTATGAAATGAACATGTTCCCTCTGATATATAATATTAATGTTGGAAAAGAGCTCACTAATAATAATAATAATGACAACAATAATAATAAGGCTAACCAAATGTTTAAGGAAATATCTTTTTAACTATTCTCAGGCAGTTTGTAATTATTAGTCAGAGTTCCTTAAATTTAACTTTTTTTTTGAGACAGATTCTCCCTCTTTTGCCCGGGCTAGAGTGAGTGCCGTGGCGTCAGCCTAGCTCACAGCAACCTCAAACTCCTGGGCTCAAGCAATCCTTCTGCCTCAGCCTCCTGAATAGCTGGGACTACAGGCATGTGCCACCATGCCCGGCTAATTTTTCTATATATTTTTAGTTGTCCGATTAATTTCTTTCTAATTTTAGTAGAGACTGGGTCTCGCTCTTGCTCAGGCTGGTCTTGAACTCCTGAGCTCAAACAATCCGCCCGCCTCGGCCTCCCAGAGTGCCAAGATTACAGGCGTGAGCCGCCACACCCGGCCCTTAAATTTAACTTTGAAATAGATGATAAGGCTTAGGCCATGAATAAAGCTAAAATATTAAGACATTATTTGCTGGGCACAAATAATGCCAGGCAAGAGTTTGGCCTGGAATGGGAGAGAGAAGCCAAAAGGAGTTGAGGTAAGTCTGGATGGACATAGGTACAAAGCAAAGCCAGACGCTGGAGCCAAGGCAATCTGAGCTGTAATAGACAGTTATTGGGGGGATAAAAGAGCAAGCAAGAGGAGTCCAGGGATCCAAGGTTGGTGAGCAAAAACATAGTAAGAGAGAGATTCAGGGAGAGGGCAGAGCAGTTACTATAGTTGGGAATGAATTAGTGCCAAGGGGGTTGTTCAAAGAGCAAGAGTGCCTGTTCAGAATTCTGCTGGACATCTCATTTGGCTTTTACTTTTGTTTATTCTTAATCTCCCTTCCTGGTATTTTTGATCCAAGGCCTTAAAGGCACAGAGAATGGCTTCTGACATTTTAACTTACAAACATTTTCTTTCTCTCCAAGAAAAAGAGCAAAGGTCTTAACATTTCAAAATCCAAGGGTAAAAACATGCAGCTGAGAATCTCTTTTGATAATGAAGGATTCTTTAAAACTCATAGAAGACTTTTTTCTCTACATATATCAAATTCCATTCTAAATGAAATACACACACACACACACACACACACACACACATGTATGTATATATTTATTTTCTCTCCTGGAAGACTGTAGACAAATGCTTATCAGTTATTCTGCATGCTCTATGTCACCTCACTGATTTATTCATCTCCTACTAATAAGAATGAGTAGGAAGTATTCAAGTCCACTTTTTGCTATTTTGTTTGTTTTATAAAAGATTATGGTCCATTAAGAAAAGAACATATAATTCTATACAACTGATGGTTGTATTTTGAAGTTACTGTCACCCTGGCAAAATAAAGTTTCAGATTTGTTTTCAGGAAGAAATTTAGGCCACGGTTTCTTTTATGGTGGAGATAAGCTTCATGGAGCATTCCCTCCTTGGGTAACAAGGAAAGCACATCCCTGGAGGTATCTGTGAATACCTGGAGAGAAGTAGGCATTAGCTCTTCCATGTGAGGCTGGCAAATGGAAGCCATAATGATAGCTGCCTTCATGAGGCATCTATTCCGCAGCAGCATTGTACTGTACTTGAACTCTTGTTTTAATCTTCACAACGGGATCCTGACAATTAGGATCCTATCATTTAGGCATTACTACTGGCATGATTTAAATGAAAACAGAAGATCAGAGAAGTTTAAAAGTTTAACAAAGGAAAAACTCTTAGAACTCATAAGTGATTATAGCAAGGTTGCAGAATAAAAGATTAATATATAAAAGTTAATTACTTTCCTATATAGCAGCAATGAACACATGGAATTTGACATTAAAAATGCAATACTATTTACATTAGTATTCCCCAAAATAAAAAATTTAGAATTAACTAACAAAATATGCACAAGATCTATATGAGAAAAACTACAAAACTCTGATAAAAAAAATGAAAGACAAACTAAATAGAGACACATTTCATGCTTATGGATAGGAATTCCATTTTGTCAAGATATCAGTTCTTTCCATTTGATCTATAGATTCAATTCAATCCAAATTAGAATCCCAGAAAGTTATTTCATGGCTATTGACAAGCTAATTCTAAAGTTTATATGGACAAGCAAAAGACCCAGAATATTGCTGACACAATATTGCAGGAGAAGAATAAAATTGAAGGACTGATCCTACCTGACTTCAAGACTTACCATAAAGCTATCGTCATTATGAAAAACAGTATGGAGTGTCCTCAAAAAATTAAAAATAGAACTAACATATGATCCAGCAATCACACTACAGGGTATTTAATCCAAAGGAAAGAAAATTAGTATGTTGAAGACATATCTGTATTTCTTTGTTTATTGCAACACTGTCCACAATAGCCAAGATATGGAATCAACCTAAGTGTCCATCAATGGATGAATGGGTAAAGAAAATGTGATATATATATATATATATAAATACACACACACACACACACACACACACGCACAACATAATTCTATTTGGCCATAAAGGATGAAATCTTGTCTTTTGTGGCAACATAGATGAACCTGGAGGACGTTATGTTAAGTGAAATAAGCCAGGCACAGAAAAACAAATACCACATAATCTCTTTCATGTATAGAGTCCATAAAGTCTGATCTCATAGAAATACAGAGTAGAATAATGGTTATTAGAGGCTCAGGATGGAAGGGAGGGAGTATGGGAGAGCAGAAGAGATTGATCAACGGGTACAAAATTATAGTAAGAGATGAGGAATAAGTCTGGTGTTCTATTGCATAGTAGGGTGACTACAGTTGACCATATTGTATATTTCAAAATAGCTAGAAGAGAGGATTTGCATTTCCCTAGTGACATGATATGGAGCTTGCACCATGAGAAAATAATAAATGTTTGAGGTAATGGATATGCTAAATATCCTGATTTGATCATTACACAATGTATGCATGTATTGAAACATCATAGTGTACCCCATAAATAAGTGCAATTATTATATATCAACTAAAAATAAAATAAAACTTAAAAAAAGATCTACTATAAAGCTAGAGTAATCAAGACAGTGTGATATTAGTGAAAGAATGGTCAAATAAATCAATGGACAAGAATAGAGAGCCAAAAAATAGACCTACGTAATATAATCAACTGGTCTTTGACAAAAGAGTAAAGGCAATATAATGGAGAACAGATTATATTTTCAACAAACAGTGCTGAATTAACTGGACATCCACATACAGAAAAATGAATCTAAGCACAGACCTTATACTCTTCATTAAAACTAACTCAAAATGGATTAAAGACCTAAATGTAAGACGTAAAACTATAAAACTCCTAGAAGATAACATAGAAGAAAATCTAAGTGTCCTTGGGTTTGCCAATGACTTTCTAGATACAACACCAAAGGTGCAATTCATGAAAGAAAGAATCGATAAGTTGGACTTCATTAAAACTAAAAATTTTGGCTCTGAAAAAGATGTTGTCAAGAGAATAAAAAGCCAAGCAGCAAACTAGGAGAAAATATAAGCAACAGACATATTGGATAAAGGACTGATATCCAATATATACAAAGAACTCTTAAAATTCAACAATAAGAAACTAAACTACCTGATTAAAAAATGGACCAAAGACCATAACAGACATCTCACCAAAGAAGATATACAGAAGGTAGATACGGATATGTAAAGATGCTCCACGTCACATGTCATCAGGGAAATGAAAATTAAACAATGAGGTAACACATACACCTGTTAGAATGGCCAAAATCCAGAACACTGACAACACCAAATGCTGTTCATTGCTGGTGGGAATGCAAAGTGGTACAGACATTTTTCAAGATAATTTGTCTTTTCAAAAACTAAACATATTTTACTACATGATCTAGTAATCATGCCCCTTGGTATTTAATCAAAGGAGTTAAAAATTTATGTCCACCCAAAAACCTGCACACAGATGTTTAAAGCAGATTTATTCATAATTGCCAAAATTTGGGAGCAACCAAGATGCCCTTCAGTAAGTAAATGGATAAACTGTAGCATATACAGAAAATTGAATATCACTCAGCACTCAAAAGAAATGAGCTATCGAAGTTATGTGGAGACACAGAGAAACATTAAATGTATATTACTAAGTGAAAGAAGCCATATGAAACTATTCCAGCTATATGATTCCAACTATATGACATTCTGGAAAAGCCAAAACTACAGCAACAATAAAAATATAAGTGGTTGCCAGGGGCTAGAAGAGGGGGAGGGATAAATAGGCAGAGCACACAGGATTTTTAGGACAGCGAAAATACTCTGTATAATACTATAATGGTGGATACACGTCATTATACATTTGTCCAAACCTATAGAATGTATGACACCAAGAGTGAACCCCTAATGTGAACTATGGACTTTGGGTGACAATGATGTGTCAGGATAGGTTCATCAATTGTAACAAATGTACTACTCTGGTAGGGGACGTTGATGATGAGAGAAGCTAATGCATTTTGTGGGACAGGGGGTATATGGAAAGTGTCTGAACCTTCTGCTCACTCTTGCTGTGAACCTAAAACTGCTCCAAAATATTAAGTTTATTTTTTAAGAGAAGTTTAGCAAAGGTGGCAGTGCTAGAGAATTTGGTGGAATTAGAAGTTAAACCAACCTCTGCATCCAAAATTATGATGCTCATCGTGGGCAAGTTATACATTTACTCTGACCTTCAGTTTCTTCAACAGCCAAGAAAAATAGAAATACCCTGTTATTAATACCAATATAGCACATACCCTGGCACGTACATGCAGATTGTCCAGAAATAAGATCTTTGAAGATCTTATGGCAAAGATACCAGACTGCCTCTTCCAGGAGTAGGGAGAACAGTATACTCCAACCAGTTTGTAGAAAGTGGCACTGCCTCTCTAAGGGGCATTAAGAAGCAGTGGTTAAGAGCACAAAGTCTCCATTTCCTCATCAGTAAAGCAGGATGGTAAGATTTATGGGGTTGTTGTGAGCAGTTAACGAAATGATATAAAGGAAGAGTTCATCTCAGAGCTTGCAAATAGTAATCACTGAAAACATGTTATAAATTATCAACACCATTATTAATATCATAAAAAAGCTCTACATCAAATTCTGGATTACAACGATCAGAGTCAATAGTCTTGTTAAGAAAACAGTAATAACTAAGAACCAAGATACTTCATTTATAGTGTTAATTTCATCTGTAATCACTTGTGTAAACCCCCATGAGTCTCAGTTTCTGAGCTGAAAAATGGGAAGAAATACTGGTTCCCCTTGTCATACAGAGTTGTGAAGCACAAATAAAACAACTGCTATGAAAACAGGTTTTAAAGATAAAAGACTCCTAAGTAATTGTGAGTTGTTTCTTAGAAATAATAGTTTTCATATCTAATTGCCAGAAAATTTTTGCTTTGTAGGACCTACCTTTCTAAGTAGAGGTCACATCAGGTGGATGGTGATTCTCACAGACTTGTGCCCAAGTATTTGATTCTTGAAAACATGATTGGCCAACTTTATGAGCATCAGAACATGTTTGTTTAAAGGAGGAGGGATGCCTGGAGGCTTAGCATGGTACCCCAGGATGCCTTGTTTGGTTCCCATTCCTACTCATTCCTAGCCATTTTTGAACTGTAATATCACGGAAAGCCCAAGAACCCACATCTTTGATCTGTGCATAATTTGAGCCGCATGAAGTTTTCCCTAATAGGAGCTGAAAACCAAAAACTCTCTGAGCCATTTTTCATCTAGCACAAACTTTTTTAAAATATTAAAGCAAGTTTATTTATTATTATTATTTTTTTAATTTTTAATTTTTTTTATTTCAGCATATTACAGGGGTACAAATGTTGAGGTTACATATATTACCTTTGCCTCACCCAAGTCAGAGCTTCAAGTGTTTCTATCCCCCTGGCGGTGTGCACTGCACCCATTAGGTGTGAATATACCCGTCCCCTCCTAATAGAAATAATAGGTAAACCATTTGACTGTACTGTATCAAGAATGAATTTAGACTTTATGTTTATAATTTAAACTAGGTCAACGTTGTATTTTGAATACAAAGTAAAAATGTAAAATACAGCATTAAATGTATTTCTGATATTGCTAGTGCTGTGAACCTCCATATGTAAATCAGATAATTGCTAAATCAGATGACCCATTGTTCAAGATTGGGTGATCACAAAGTGAAAGTCCAGAACATATTGTACATGCACATTTAATAGTGGAAACACATGGCTTTAATGAATAAGAAAAAGTGAAATATTTTAATATCTCCATCAAACATTCAAAAGATCATACTTCTACTCAGATTATTTATTATTATGAGGATACTTTTTATAAAGATAAAGTATGAGTAACCTAAAAAAAAATGTAAGCTGTTCCTAAGGGCATAACATTTAAAAATAACATATGGTTCCTGCAGTCAAGAATAGGTTCCTCACATCAGCCAAAGACATTCACAGAGAGGTGAGGTAGAGGAAATAATACCATAGGCAACAGGAAAAAATTGTCATATCCCTTCCCCCTGCTCTTTATCTTCTTTGCTTGGTTGAATGTGGCTTTCATTTTATACGCAATTCTAGACATAAAAGTAAAAACAGATACTGTTAGTGTCATCATGCAAAGTCTTTCAATGCACTCACCTTTTGTTTAGTTACTATTTTACATGTAAGTATTATTAATATGGAAGAGCACATTATATCATAAAATGTAGGAAATATTATGTTCATTCGTTTATTCAATAAGCATGTATTGCCTGCCTTCCCTACCCAGGGCTAGGGAAGTACCTTCATGGTACCCTATGTATCAGCACCTTCTCTCTATTTACTAGTATAATCTGGTTTTAGGGGAGAAGAAGGATGTAACCTGGCTCCATTTTAACTCTTGCACTCTCTAATCTTTTCAGTACACAAAACAATTAGAGGATCACATTACTTACTTGCTGAAAATCCTTCAACAGTTTCTCATGTCAGTAGAATAAAATCCAGACTGTTTCCTTTGTCTTTCTACGGCCCTGAGTGATGGTGCCTCTACCTCTTCACATTCAGTATCCTCCGTGGGCTTTCTTTCCAGCTTTCATGTCTGCTTGGCTTCTTCCTACCTTAGGACTTTAAACATATCTCTCCTCTTTCTGGAACATTCACTCGTACGCACACCCCTCCGCCCCCATAGATAGCCTCTTCCTGTTCTTCAGGTTCCAACTTAAATATCACCTCCCAAAAAGACTTTCCCTGAAACTCACATGTAAAATAAATCACTTTACATGCTTTCTCTTATTCCCTATTGTTTCCTTCATTTTACTTACTGTAATTTGTAATCATATCATTTACCTGTTCATTCTTTATATGTTTCTCTCAGTAGATTCCATGAGGGCAGTGACAATAAGCAATACTATACATTGACCTAGTAAATGTTCAGTAAATTTTGTTGAATGAATGATTATTAAATGAATAAACAATAAAAAAATAATTTTGAAGTAGCATTTACACAAGCACATGATATTTGAGTACTAATTCTATTAGTAGATATAGATTCTAGGAAAACTTGACAAGAATAAAATGCAATTTGTAGTAAGATATTTCACTAGAAGTGAAATACTCTGGCTTGGTAGGTCATACGTTCCCAGGAAAATTTAATTCGCTGAGTTCGATGAAATGAAACGTGAAAGGAAGGTCCCTTGTGACCACAATCCTACCTCCTCTGAATGTACAAAATAAGAGGTAGCTTTGGCTCTATGCAAGGAGCTTCAGGTAGGAAGGGCTTATCTTATAGGAGAAAATTGAAATTTTCCGTAAGTATTATAGCTAAGACCTAAAACTCAGTCTTCTTCCTGCCCTTCTCCTACTTTGAACCCCAAGATTAGCAAATCATAGACAATTCACAGATATTCATCTATGGCCTTTCTCATACTTACTATTTCTTTTTTTTTTTTCAACCTAAAATGATTTTCAGGTATTGGTAACAGGGCTTCTTATATGTAACCAGGAAGGAGGACATGAAGTTTTTGCTTCTAAATTGGGCGTGTTCTTTTTAAATCATTAGAACTGTATTTATTTCTGTCAATGAGATCCGCTGCTTTAAAATCTCAATGTCGTTGTCAAGGATTAAATATGTTGACCTCGGACCCAATTCTGAGCTACACATTCCTTTCTCCAGCATGTTGGTAAAAGTTACACAAGTGGAAACATCTGTGTACTTATCTTCGAGTCCTTAAATTTCTACTAAATCATTATTTACAGATTTAACACACTTATAAATGACATACACCCACGTATTATTTGTCCTACGTGCTAACAAAATTCTTTTGTTTGTCATAGTTAGAAAATTTCCAGTAATCACGTTTTAATTCCAATTCCTAGAAGTAAGTAGGTAACAAAATTATAATACTTTTAAAAAAATCAGTTGAATTAACTAAGGCACTTGCCTCCCACATGGTTGAATTAGGCCATATGAAACATTACTTCGCATAATCTCTTCATGACTTTGCATTTAGTTATTTCCAAGCCAGTGTAGCTAACCTCTAATTTTGAAGGAATTGTAGACATGAATTTATTATCTTTCCTTTGGAGAACTTCTCGATGAAAAATTGGGCTGCTTTACTATCTATTTAAATCTCATTTTTGCAATGGTTAGAAGTTCCAATAACAGTCCTCTCTAAGGATTTGAGGTTTGGCATCTACCTTAGGAGGTGTTGATTTACCTTCTGTTTTAACTAGTTTCCATGTAAGGGATTTGGGGCTCATTCTCTTCACAAACCTAATAATTGCTTGGGCATAATGCTGCTCCTGTATATATCACACGATTGGTGGGAAAAGAAGTCATTCATTTAACAAATATTGATTAATGGTCTGCTGTTTGCCAACTATTATGGCAGGTATTGAAGGGTCAGAATTAACTAAGAAGAGAAAACAGACATGGAAACATTATTTGAATGGAGCAGTAGCTAGAAGGGAAGGATGTAGAAAGCATGGGGTTGGCACAAAGCTCTGTTTAAAGTAAATCAGGGGTGTTTCCTAGAGAAGACATTGAAGCTTGGATTAGAAGTAAAAGTAGGAATTTGGTAGAGTAGGGTTGGAGGATTGGTAGGAAAAAATAATGAGGATTGGGCATTCTAAATGACGGAAACAGTAAAGTAAAAGTCCAGGGGCATGAAATAATATACTGCATGTTGTTCAGCTTGGATGAAGTACAAAGCATAAGAGGTAGAGTAGCTATTTAAGCAATAAGTATTTATTGAGTGATTACCAAGTGCCAATCACTGTGCTTGACTTTGGGGATTCCAGAACTGAAGACAACAGACCCTCAAAGAGATTACAGGTTAGCTCAGAAGACAGATATTAAACAAATTATTTCAAGGGTACTATGTGCCTCAAAGAAATGTTGCTAAGTCTGGAAGGAAAATAACTTTGAAATACCAATAAATGTTGTTCCTCTCCCTCATGTTTGCCCACCTTTGCCTTTCTTCATAAATGCCTCTTTTTCTTTCTGCATTCTAAAACCCAATTCAAGTGGCTAGACTCATTGCCTAAGAGGAATACTTTGAACATATGAATAAAAGAACTAAACGTTGAGTCTTTTCCTGGCTTTGCCATCATTGGTATAATCACTGAAAGCATGGAAGTGGATGATTGACCTAGAGAGAGCAAAGGGTATAGAGTGAAAAAAAGAGCAGGACCCCGCATGGAGCTACAAGGAGTGCACAAAGGAACTTGAGAAAGAGCTGACCTAGAAGCAGAGTAAAAACAGAGAGCAAGAAAGAGGGTAGGCAAATGAGGTGGAGACATAGGCAAGGCCCAGGTCGTAAAGGACTAATGTGAGAGTGTTTTTCAAAATGGCCCCTCACCCTCGACACTTCCTTAGTCACCCTCTGTCTATGTCAAAGCCAGCTTATTTCTTTTACCACTCCTCTATGAAGATTTCAAAAAGTCCCTTATTTCCTCTGTTCCACACCCATTGCCTTGGGAAAACCCTTCTCTTCGATACACAAATATGGCTAATGAGACTTACTCTGCAAACTTTACTGTGGACAATACAGAGTTACTGAAAGGACTTTTTCCCCCATATGCTTCTTTTTTTCACTGTGAAAAAAAATTTTTTTTAAGCTTTATTGTAGTATAATTTACAGAAATAAAATTGACCAAGTTTAAGTATATGCTTCACTGAGTTTGGACATTGGAGATAGAGTGTAACCACCACTGCAGTCATGATATAGAAGTTTCCATCACCATGCTTTCTTTGCCATTGATTCCTTTCCTCTACCCCCTGGAAAACATTGATCATTTGTTGACACTATAGTTTTGCTTTTTCTAGCATTTCATATAATGAAATAATACAATTTGTGCTCTTTTGTGTATGGTTTCTTTCACTAACTGTAATGCTTTATAGAATCAATGTTGTTGTATGTATCAGTAGTTTGTTCTTCTTTATTGTTGAGTAGTAGTCCATAATATGGATATACCACACCCTGCTTATTCATTCACAAGTTGATGGTATGAGGGGACTTCAAAAAGTTTGTAGAGAAATGGAATTAAATGACAAAAATAAAAAGTATGAACTTTATTTCTCAAAATAAACTTCATCAAGTTCAAGAGTTCAAGCCACTTTGTGAGTGATGATTCCAGCCATTTAGTCCCTCCCTAAAGAACTGAGGGTCCTGAGAATTTAGTCATATCAATGCAGTCTCTATATATTATTAACTGAAGAAAAATGGGTGCCCTTTACAGATTTTTTAAGATTAGGAAACAAACAAACAAAAAAGTCAGAAGGAGTCAAATCAGAACTGTAAGGTGGATGACTAATGATTTCCCATGGAAACTCTCACAAAATTGCCCTTGTTTAAGGAGAGGAATGAGTAGGAACATTGTCCTGGTGGAGAAGAACTCTCTGGTGAAGATTTTCTGGACATGTTTCTGCTAAAACTTCGGCTAACTTTCTCAAAACGGTCTCACAGTAAGCAGATATTATTGTGCTTTGGCCCTCTAGGAAGCAAAATCCCTTGAGCATTTCAAAAAACTGTTGCTGTGACCTCTGCTGTTGACTGGTCTGCTTTTACTTTGACTGGACCATTGTTGCCTCTTGGTAGCCACTGCTTTGATTGTGCTTTGTCTTCAGGATCATACTGGTAAAGCCACGTTTCATCTCCTGTTACAATTCTTCAAAAAAAGTGCTTCAGGATCTTGATCCCACTTGTTTAAAATTTCTATCGAAAGCTCTACTCTTGTCTGCAGCTGATCTGGGTGCAAAAGTTTTGGCACCCACTGAGGGGACAATTTGTTCAACTGTAATTTTTCAGTCAGAATTGTGTAAACTGAACCAATTGAGATGTCTATGGTATTGGCTATTGTTTGTGCTGTTCATTGTCAGTCCTCTTCAATTAAGACATGAATGAGGTCAGTTTTTTCCTGCTTCTGTGGCCTTCACATTTAACACCATCTTGTCCCTTCTTAAAACAAGTTATTCATTTGTAAACTCCTGATTTCTTTGGGGCATACTTTTCATAAAACATCAGCAATTTCACCATTGTTACACTCTAAGCTTCACCATAAATTTGATGTTTGTTCTTACTTCAATGTTAGCAGAATTCATGTTGCTATGATAAGGGCTCTTTTCAAACTGAGTCTCATCTTTCTTAGTGCCTCAAACTAGATCCTGTTCAGACATGTTATAACAAGTTCATGTGAATTTCTTTTGGTGCGAAAAAAAAAAAATTTGAAATCCATACACAGTTTTTTCAAAATACAGGTTTTCCAAGAACTTTTTAAAGACTCCTTGTATTTCAGTTGTTTCCAGCTTGAGGCTATTATGAATAAAGCTTCTCTAAAGATTCCTACACAAGTCTTTATGAAGATACATGTTCATTTCTCTTGGGTGAATCGTAGGAGTGAAACTGCTGAGTCATGGAAAGTATATGTTTCACATTATAAGGAACTGCAAAGTGAATATACTACTTTATATTCCCTCTAGCAATGTATGGGAGTTCCAGTTGGTCAAGGTTCTCACCAGTGCTTGTCAGCCTTTAATCTGAGCTATTCTAGCAGATGCGTAGCAGCATTTCATTGTGGTTTTAATTTGCATTTCCCTAATGACTAACGATATGGAATATTTTTTCATATACTTATTTGCCATCTGTATCTCTTCACTCTGTATTTCTTCACTCTTTGTTGTGTTCCATTAATCTCTATACCAATATCACTCCTGATTATGGTGAAATCAAGAAGTATAAGTCCACCTACTTTGTTATTCTTTTTAAAAATTCTTTTAGCTATTTCAAATACCTTCCATTTCTAAATCAATTTTAGAATAAATTTATTAATTTCTACAAAAGAAATCTGCTGAATTTTGATTGGGATTATATTGAATCTATAGTTTGATTTGGGGAGAATATACATCTTAATATTCTCTAATCTATTAGCATGTTATATCTCTTCATATATGTAGATTTTATTTAGTTTATTTCAGCAATTTTTTTAGTTTTCCATTATAGGTCTTAAACATATTTTGTTAAATTATCCTTAAGTATTTTACATTTTGAGGTTTTTGAATTAGTATTTTAATAAATATTAATTTCTAATTACTCATTGCTAACATATAGAAATTAAATGTTTTTTA
>RJWJ010042573.1:0-12979 GCA_004363605.1 Indri indri | reverse complement strand
TAACTTATCACTTATTGTGTTTTTCATTTCAAAAATCTCCATTTGGTTCTTTTTATCTGCTATTTCTTTTCCATTGATTTTAAGGGTATTCATGATTGCTTACTGGAGCAGTTTTTAAATATCTGCTCTAAAGTTCTTGACAGATAATTCTAATATCTGTGTTTTATTGGCATTGTCATCTCTTGTCTTTTCTCATTTGTCTGGAGATTTTCTTGTTTCTCAGTATGTTGAGTAATTTTGGATTGAATCTGTGATATTTTGAATATTATATTCTGTGCCTCTAGTTGCTCTTTAAATCTTTCATTTGAACTTGCAGTAGTTAGGTCCAGAATGCACATCTATCCCACTTTTGTGGGATGTAGTTCAAATGTCAATTTAGGTTACAAAACCTTTGCAGTCTATTCTACTCTGGCTTACTTGTGTACTACCAAGAGACCAACTGGAAACCTGGGTGGTATTTCACAACACAGTTCTGTTTCCAAAGCTTTTGCAGTTTTGATTCTGATTGGTTTTATACATAGGCCAGTTGGGACTGAGCCTAGCATCTCATACACAAATTTAAAGGAGTCCATTTTCTCATTTTCTCCTTTCTGTAATCCCCTCTTGCACTCTAGCTGAAAGAGGGAAGGGTGCCAACTTTATGCTGTGGTTTGTTTTATGCAGGGGAGTGGGAGTCACCAGGAATCCTCCCCCTAGTCTCTATGTTCCATTGTCTACAAGACTGTCCCTTTTGATTCTAAACAGCTTAGTTCATATGTCAAAACACTGAATATCAATGCTTTCTCTCTAACAATCCTCCTTCTCCTCAATGCCACACAAATGCTTTGGATTGCTTGAAGGCAGGCTCAAAATATACATGAAAGAAAGAGAGCACACATAGATTAATATTTCAAAATTTTATCACATTATATTTCCACAGGCTATCCTCAGTGTAGTTTGCCAGTTAGCTATGAAAATGTATGCACAGCATTGGATTTCTGTTTGTTTTATTACTGACATATCACTCAGGATGTTTGCTCTGATCCGTACTTGCTGCTTTTCACTCCAAAGCTCTCCCTGGAGTTGTGTTGTGAAGTGTGTGGTTATAAAACTTTAGCATCTTTGCTCAGAAGCAATGATGCAATTGAGGATTGCCTGCAGATCTAGTATTTGGATGCAAATAAGATGTGATTAATAAAAGATTGTTTTAGTAGAAGAAACAAGGATTTAGAAGTCATGCAGACCTGTTTTCAAATCCTAGCTCTGCAGTATAAATTTGAGGAAGGTTACTACTCCCTGAGGGCCCGTTTCATCATTTAGGATAGGAGATGACCACAGCCTTGGAAGGGCTGTGGGGCCTTGTTAACATTTTATATAAAGAGGCCATTCAGGACACTTTCTGATGCAGTAGTTGTCAATTCACTTCTCTATTAGGCACAAACAGAAGAAAATGACATCAAGAATTGGCAGTAATGTGAAATTTAAATTTAAAATGTAAAATAAAAATTATGGCCTAAGACAGAGAATCATTTCAGATCAAAAGAGACTCTCTAACACAACTTTTCATTTTACAGTTAGCAAAACTGAGGCTCCAAGGGGTTAAGTGACTTATCTGGTTTATTTCATATTTCATTTCTGGAGGCAAATCTGAGGCCAGAACTCCTAATCGGTAGACCAGTAGACCTTAACACCATGGCACAAACATATAAAACCCTCTAAAACAGAATATATTATACTCGTTGATCTTTACAAGAGGCGCTAACATACTGTAAAATGTGCACATGGCATATAAACGACAATTGTACTGCATCATAAACTAATATCATTAACCGATATGCTAACTGTAACAAACATTAAACATTTAACTAAAACATTCCTTGCTTTAGAACACAAGAGCTCTTGGGGATGATGTAGAAGATTCGGGTCATTTGAAAAGGTTATCTTGGAAACTTTAAATAGACACCTTTTATATCTATAGACAAATGTTCTTGTGGCAAAGGAACATTTAAAATTATTCCATTGACTATTTCTTTATGAACATGGTTGCCAGTCATGAAATGTTTGAAGGTATCCTTGGAATTTGGGGAGGAATTGGAAAAAGAGAGTTTTGTAGTATATATTCTGGGCCAGCTTGGCATTTTAGAGAAAGGGCTTTTAAAATTTCCTCTAGGTCATATAGAATGTGGTTCCTTAAACTAATAACGACAAACCACAAGATCTATTTATTTTATTCTTATAGACAAAGAAGGAAGGGACATCACACCTACTATCCTTTGTGCTCATTCTCCCTCCCATGTCATAAGAATAGACATTTCATTTTGTATATATTTATTATCAGGGTATGTGTAGTCTCTGGTTAGCACTGTGTTAATACATTCTCCTTTGGAAAAATCTCAACTGTGTGGCGGAATTTGAAGAAAACTGGTATTACTAATAGGAAGTGGGGAAACATCCAATAAAATGATGATTTTTTTTTTTTTTTTTACAATCCCCCCGCTCCCTGGCTGATGTGGCCAAGCAAAAGGAGATCGCATTTACTCAAAGGGTTATTTTACTATACGACTTAGTCGTTTTCAATAGGAGCTTCAGAGAGAAAAAGAAGGTAGAGAATGCCACTTAAGAGATGTGCTGTGTGGGATAAGCGGTAATGGCGGAGGCTGCGGCTCCGGGAACAGCAGCCACAACGTCAGGGGCAGACGCTGCAGCGCCGGCCGTGACAGCAGCCTTCCCCGCCCCTCTCCCCGCAGTCCCCGCCCCGTCCCCGGGGGCGGAGTTAAGGGCCGGCGGCAGCGGCGGCGGCGGCGGCGGCGGCAGCGGCTGGACTAAACAGGTCACCTGCAGGTATTTTATGCACGGGGGTCGTAAAGAAGGAGATAACTGTCGATACCCTCCTGACCTCTCTGACTGTCCGTATGGTGTAGCGTGCAAGTATTTTCAGCGAGCGTGCTGTGTTTGTGGAGACCGCTGCAGATACGAACGTAGCAAGCCATTGAAACGGGAAGAAGCAGCTGCTACAGGCCTGACTGCAAAATCATCTCCTGCTGCTTCCCCGAGTCTCCCGGCAGCAGTCGGACCGCTCGCTGAAATGGATACCGGCAAAGCTGAGCCGAGAAATTCAAACTGCGCAACTGTAGGACCAGGTTCGGAGGACTGGGCGAATGCGATCGAGTTTGTTCCCGGACAGCCCTACCGTGGCCGCACTGCCCCTTCCCGCACTGACGCACCCCTGCAGGGCTCCGTGACCAAGGAAGAATCAGAGAAAGAGCAAACCGCTGCGGAAACAAAGAAGCAGCTTTGCCCCTATGCCGCAGTGGGAGATTGCCGATACGGGGAGAACTGTGTGTATGTCCACGGAGATTCATGTGATTTGTGTGGGCTGCTGGTCCTACACCCAATGGATGCTGCCCAGAGATTACAGCATATAAAATCTTGCATTGAGGCCCGTGAGAAGGCCATGGAGCTCTCATTTGCTGTTCAGCGCAGCAAGGGCATGGAGTGTGGGATCTGCATGGAGGTGGTCTATGAGAAAGCCGACCCCAGTGAGCGCTGCTTCGGGATTCTCTCCAACTGCAACCACACCTACTGTCTCACGTGTATTCGCAAGTGGAGGAGTGCAAAGCAATTTGAGAGCAAGATCATAAAGTCCTGCCCAGAATGCCGGATCACATCTAACCTTGTCATTCCAAGTGAGTACTGGGTGGAGGAGAAAGAAGAGAAGCAGAAACTCATTCAGAAATACACGGAGGCAATGAGCAACAAGGCATTCGGGTATTTTGATGAAGGACGTGGGAGCTGCCCATTTGGAGGGTACTATTTTTACAGGCATGCGTACCCTGATGGCCGTAGAGAGGAGCCGCAGAGACAGAGAGTGGGAACATCAAGCAGATACCGGGCCCAAGGAAGGAACCACTTCTGGGAGCTCACTGAGGAAAGAGAGAACAGCAGTCCTTTTGACAACCACGAAGAGATTGTCGTCTTTCATGTGGGCGAGATGTTGCTTCTGCTTTTGGCTATAGGCGGGGGCGACGAACTGGCAGACTCTGAAGATGAGTGGGAAGATGAGCTGGAAGATTTTTATGACTTGAATCTGTAGCAACCTTGCGTGGCGCGGGAACTGGTCTGCGGAGCTTCAGACAGTAGCTGTCCCTTGTGCTGGTGTGCCAGTGCCTGTGTTTCTCTCCTAGACAGGCCTATCAGCTCCAGGTGTTGTCGTAATAACTTTTACCCAGGCCTGTCTTCTCAATCCCTCACCTTTCCCCAAAGAATGTGTTGTTTTCTCCGTTTAAAAACGTTACAAAAATAAATCTTGAAGTTAGTTTTTTTGTAACACGAGTTTAACTGTCAGATAGTTAGTGTAGGTTTGTTGCGTCATCTGTTTTCAACCAGATTGTGTTTATGGACTTTTCACACTCATTTTGAGGACCCCACCAGGTTCAAAAGTAAAAGCACTTGGTCCTGCTTTGGGGTCTAAGTGTTAGGGGGAGAGTTGGGTGAAGGGACCTGAGCTGGCAAGTAGCCTTCTGCTACAGACCAGGAGGTGGCTCCTTGGGGGTTCCGATGAAATCTGCACATCTGTGTTTTTATACCTGTTCCCTACCCTGGAATCCCCACCATGTACACTTATTCTGTGGTTTTGATCTCTTGTTTAATTGCACATAAGTAATACTACTGGGTAACCAGGTGCGAATGTGTTGAGATTTCTACTGTGTTTTGCATGATAGGAAAATTGAGAAAGAATAAAAATAAAAGATACAGGCTCACAAAATCAATGCAGAGTTGGAAGTTGACTCCCAGGGGCTGGTAGGCTTGATGTGTGTGTGAGTGTGGGAGAGTGTGTGTGTATGTGTGTGTGTGAGAGAGAGAGATAAGCTTCTCATCCCTGCATAGATGTAGTATTCTTAGCTTTAGTACACAAAACTTGGTTCAGTGCTTTCAGCCTTGTGTGGCAGATAAATCTTAAAGGACAAAGCAGTATATCGGTAGTTGTTAATATAGCAGTGCTAGCTCTGTCTGTCTATATACATAGAGAAATTGGGGTTAGCCAAAGGGGTTAAAACTATCTGGTTATCCCATACATTAACACAAACTGGCTCTTGGACACACAGTTGTATTTAATGTTTTGCTATCTAGCCTTTCCAATACAGGCACTTTTTGAAAAACATTTGTCCTCATTTGAGGAATCTTATTGTCAGGTTTTTGTGTTTGTTTTGGTGGGTATTTGCCTCCTTCCACCCCCGAGCTTTGCAGGTTGACAGATGTGATTCAAAACTATGTTCTAAGGTGTTTATTATAGTGAAAATAATTGGTTTGCAGTAATTAAGTCCCACTTTTCCACTAAAGGGGAGGGGGTGGTAATTGATAAGACAAGCTAAAGTTCAGTTAGAAGAATTGCTTGATCGGAAATTTTACCTTTGCATTTTGTTGCTATTTTTCCTGAAAATAACTTGGAGATGCTCCTGGTTTGTCCATTCACTGCTTAGATTCCTTGGATCCCACCCATTCTTTCACTTTAAGAGAAAAAAATTGTTGTAGAGGTCTCTGTATTTTGAAGCTGCCCTTTTGTAAGAAGCACTTTTCCCAAATAAAACAATTAAAATAAAAGAGATGTGTAATTTGGGCAGAAAAAAAAGGTCATTCTTTTTTGATTTGCTGCTGTTGGGGTAATTTCAGACCATTTTAAAATATTTTCTGGTAAAGTATCCTAATTTTTTTTCTGCAGATGTTGCTAAATGGGTAAATAAATGTATTTAAAGAGTTGTGTGAACTGTGACTTGAGTCCTATACCCCAAAGACATGTACAGGAAATTTATGTTTTTATTTTCTTTCTGAAAACCCAAATAATCACCTCATTCACTCTGAAAAGAAGTATGCATCAAGTAGTCTAATTCACGTGACAAAAAAGTGTGTATGCTTTTCCAAAAAAATAAGAAAGGCACTTAAAATCAAATGACATGCTTACATAATACATTTTCCTCATGCATTTTAACTGTTTACCATCTTGGGGCAAAAAAAAAAAAAAAAATAGAACGGAGCAGGTGACTCATTGACAATGAAGCAATTGGAAATGTACCCTGCTGACAGGACTCATCATTTTCGACTTTTACCATGGAAACTGAGCCCCGTATCTTAGTGATTTTCTTTCCTCCTCTGCACAATACCTCTTTCTTTGTCCTACAGACAGCATTAGCAGCTCCTGTCTACTGAAGATTAAAAATGAAGATAAAACATCTCTGAAGCAATAAAATCAATGAATAAAGAAGTTTTGGTTTATAGTTCAAATTCAACTTTCCTTGACACATCTAGGTGAGATATCTCCACCTGCATTACTCCCTGAAGGGCTTGTTAACTGGGCCTCTAAACTAAGATGCATCCAAAAACCTGTGTTCTCTCTTTGAAGAGGGCATAATTGATACTGATTGGCCATCCCTTTTGTTATATGGCTACTAAACACAGATACAGTGGTTTTCATTGGCAACTGTGAGTGCTCTAACCAGGTTAGTTCAGCTTTTTAAATAATCAGAGTAACCAAATTTGCAGGGATTTTATGAAAAAGAAATCTCTCTATAGCTGTCTAGATACATAGAGCAGTCTAGGTAAAAAGATACACACACACACACACACACACACACACACACTGTGATATACATATGTGTAGGTATGTATGTATACAGATAGATATAGAGGGAGAGAGAGCTAGATTGGTAGATATGGAGAAATAGATTAATAAATTAGATGAGATTTTCTCTGTGAGATGAACACACATAAATATTAGGGAGTGAAAATTTGCATAACTCGAAGGAGTTTTTGCTATTCTAAAATATACCACTTGCAATCAAAGAAATATTTTGTATATATTTGGAAAGCCAGCAAATGAACCCCACTTTCCAATCTGAGCTCACTTGGTAAGAAATAGATTGTAGTAAAGCAAATAGCAAAACATCATGCCTGTAAACACTTTAAAAGAACCTAGTTGGTGAGTGGGCTCACATGGGAAGCATCTTTGCACTTCCTAAAACTGAAGCCTGGTGTTAGACAAATCTTTTCTACCTGATCACAAGCAATGCTGTGCACTTTGCTTTTCTTCAAGGGAGAGTTCTTGAAACCTACAGAATCCGATTCAGTGCTGCTATATTCAACAACCCAATCTTTTTTACTACATGACATTGCCTTGCAAAGAAATGCAATAGGCATAGTTTAAGTGTTTAACTGCCCATAGCTTCTCTGAGAAAACTGCCTTTACCAGAGCTTCTGGAAAAGCAGAAAGTATGCTTTTTATATGACAGGCCCTCATGCCAATGGCTACCTGGATCAGGAGTGGCCCTGACACAATAGTGACCATCTGTAGACTGCTTACTTATTTATAATTTGTGATGTTTGAATCAAGGAAGATGAGATCAGTTAATTAGAGTTCTCTGATGAATTGAAACAGAGAAACAGAGACTGCGGAGTTTAGGAGTGGTGGGTCATCATCATAAATGATTCCCTGATTTTGAACAAAGACCCTGTAACCATGATAATTATCAAGAAACTTCAGAAATAAAGGTGAACCCCCCAAAAAACCAGAAAACAAAAAAAAACACAACAAAAAAAACCAAACAACAAAAAAAGCAGAACAAGAGATTCTGTTTTCTATACCTGCATTGAAATTACATATAGAGCTTTATGTTTGTGAGATTTTTTTAGCAAATAAATTACCAAGTGAATGGATACAATCCTAAAAAAAAAAGCCAAAATTGCCGAGACATATAAAAAGTTAGATTTTTAATTTTATATTATGATTAATTTTATGATTTGACAGAATAATATTTAAAACTCAGCACTCTTCATTGGCCATGAAATCTAGTCAAATATGTGCCTTAGATTCTTTAAAATGTAAAGAAAAAAATTACCTCATTTTTCTTCCCAAGCTACCAATGTTACTTAACAAACACTATTAAGAAATCAATTGCAAACCAAAATGATTTAACTTCTTTTTTTCAGGGACTGAATTGCCCTTTCAAAATGATAATTGGTAAGTTACATAAAAATTCATATGAGCTTGCCCTTTGCATGACTGTCTATCAATATTTGTCAAGTTTTTATGTAATAAAATGATCTTGGCATTTCTCTAGCATATCACATATGAATGTCGTAATGTGATAACTAATTTTACATAGGAATTTTTTAAAGAAAAAGACTATTTACTTAAACAATCATCATTATCAACAACAATTGGAGGAACAGAAAGCAAAAGAAGAAATTGTTTAAAAATTCAGTAAATAAGGCCGGGCGCAGTGGCTCACGCCTGTAATCCTAGCACTCTGGGAGGCCGAGGCGGGCGGATTGTCCTGAGCTCAGGAGTTCAAGACCAGCCTGAGCAAGAGCAAGACCCCGTCTCTACCAAAAATAGAAAGAAATTAATTGGACAGCTAAAAAAATATATATTAAAAATTAGCCGGGCATGGTGGCACATGCCTGTAGTCCCAGCTACTCAGGAGGCTGAGACAGTAGGATTGCTCGAGCCCAGGAGTTTGAGGTTGCTGTGAGCTAGGCTGATGCCAGGGCACTCGCCCCAGGCAAGACAGTGAGACTCCGTCTCAAAAAAAAAAAAAAAAAAAAAAAAATTCAGTAAATAAAACAGTAATGGTGCTCTGAGTTGGTGGGGTGAGAAAATCAGATTTAGTGTATCAAAATTTAGGGAAAATATGTATGATTATAACTTGGACATTGGGAACATTCTATAAGTACTCATTAGTTTTAACAAGCATGATTTTCAGAAATTCTCTAAAGTTCACATGTCAACAGTTAATATTTTAAGTTTATAAATGGAAATATATATAAGAAAATATTTCATACATTTTCCATGATGACTGTGAACTGTTAGAAGAGCTTTTAAATTCCAAGGTTCTTCTGTTACCTTGGTTTACATGTGACACTTTTATTTTTCTTCATGTTTCCTCAAAAATAGCCAGTTAGTTTTCTCTCCTTTTTGTTTAGTAGATATCTAATAAGGATATTCAGAGATTTCTAGTTAATGCTTTTAAAATAACCTCCCCAAATGCAGTTACCTAAAAGCAACAAGAACACAATGAGAATACACAAATGAGAGATTTTGTCTTGAGTTATGTATAGGAAATAATTTTTTTCTATTATTAATTATGACTATTTTAGATAAGTAATAAGGTTATATTTTATAAATGATGGCTCTGTAAGAAAAATTTGGTTTTTAAAGAGTCAATAAAATAGGATGTTAAATACAACTTTAATAAGAATTCCATATGTAGGATTATTAAAAATTTAACCTAAATTACAGTTGCTATTGACGGAATCATAACACATGTACTCCACATTTCAAAAAATTTAAAAATACAACTGTATATAATTAAAATATTATAAATTTGTGCATCTATACTGATCAGTACATCAAGTAAAAATGAAGTGGCTGATACCTCAGAACATACTATCAAATCCACAACTTCAATTCCTATATATTTCTTTTTATTTTTATACTGTTATCATATATTAACCATCAATACTGTATTTTTTAATCAATTTTTTAATTTTATCTGCTATTACAGTGTCATCTAAAAATTAACATTTTTTGTCATGGCCTGATTTTCAGTCTATTCTCATCCAATTTGAATTTGATGCTGAATTTATAATCACCAGAGGATGGGGACCAGGATGCACATTTGGCATACCTCAAATAAGGTACCATTTCAATATTCAAGGAACTTATCACTCAAATGTGAATACTTTTTTCTTATACAAACTACGAAGTCCCAACTCCTAATAAAGTTTCAAAAAATAACTTATAAAACCAAGAATGATATTTGGAATTGTCACACTGATAGGATGTCATGGATAACGACATATGTATTCAATGTAATTTAACTGGAGAACTATGCGGTGTTACAAAGACCTAAGGCTTTAGCTTCATCCAGGTCAAGGAACAAGTTCTTGTAGTAGATGCATTGGAAATAACATGACTTATTTTGTGGACTGTTGTTTAAATAACGAGTTGGTGTTGATTTTTGTAAGTAACTGACAAAGCAACAAGTTTGCATTAGACAGCCACTTACTTAGGGCTGCTACTCACTCACCTGCACACTGCTAACTGTTTGCTTTACTTAAACAGATGTTTCATTTCACTAGAGTAGAATAACTGAGTATGTACACACTGAATATTTGTGAGATTCTAACACATACTAATTGCTAGACTCAGGCCCTTTTAGCAATGTCCAATTAAATAAATGAGCAAATGACAGAAGATATCACATGTATAGATTTTGGCCTAGTAAATAAGTTACACTTAATTTATGTGAAGAAATCCTTCAATTTCATTTACATTTAAAAATCAAGAAGAAATCGTCTTAAAGTGCAGTGACAATTTTGTTACCCTGATTTCACATATCTGATAAACCAACTCCAGATCCAGGCAAACAGAATGAATTATTTTTGTGAGGAAAATTGAAGTCACCATTCCAATGTGTGGGAGACTCATGCAGACTGGAAGGGTAATTAGGAATAAATCACTTAACCTACATTGGCATTGTTTCCTTGGAAGAAGATTTTTATCAGTGCTCAGGCATTTTTGTCTCATGTCTTGCTCTCTTGTTTTATTGTATCTTGCACTTAACACAATCAGATATGGTGGCCTGGTCTTATACCTCCAATCAATGGCATATCTCGCCAGGACTCCACTTTCTGTGTTCCGGCTTCTCCATTGCACCTGAGTGAATAATGAAGGCACTTAGTAAATGAGGGTTGTTTTTAAGCAAGGGCAAGGGAATAAGGTTTTAGCTTCAAGTCCAATACTTTCTCCAATTTATCTCTCATATAACTGATATTTTGATCTCCATTTTCTTCTAATAATTATTCTCAGTTGTTTAGAACCTAGAAGAGAAAAGGAATCCTTAACTGGCAATAATCCCCAACAATTTACAAGTTAACTAGTCCCCATTTAAAGCAAAAGGTGAAAGAGATTGTAGCACAAGGATAATAGCTCAATAGCCAAATGATTTCACAAAATTTTTCTCTGTCTGAGACCTCATTTCCTCTTCATGCCTTGAAGGTATATATCATACCTAAATCTTACTATTCTGCTTGCCTTCATTTAATTCTTAAGTTCCTCATAATTATACCTATGATAGGAAGAATATTTAGTAAGAGCAGAGAAAATACAAACCACATAAAAATATCTCTTTTTGGGGAATTGTAAATAAGGCTGTTATAAACAGTCACATGCATATTTTTATGTGGACATAAATTTTCAACTCATTTAGGTAAATGCCTGATAATATAAATGCTGGATCCCATGTAGTAAGACTGTGCTTAGCTTTATAAGAAAGTTACAAATAGTTATGCAAAGTGGCTGCACATTTTGCATTTCCACAAGCAATGAATGAAAGTTCCTGTTGCTCCACATCCTCAACAGCATTTGGTGTTGTCAGTATTCTGGATTTTATCCATTCTGTAATAATGTGTGTAGTGGCATCTCATTGTTGTTCTAATTTGTAATTCCCTAATGACATATGATGTTGGAGATCTTTTTATATGCTTATTCGCCATCTATATATGTTCTTTGGTGAAGTGCCTATTAAGATCTTTTGTGTAATTTTTAATTCGACTTTTTTTATTATTGAATTTTAGGGTTTTTTTTGGTATATTTTGGATATCCTTTATCAGATATGTGTTTTGCAAATGTTTTCTCCCAGTGTATGGCTTGTCTTTCCTTATTTTCACAATGTCTTTTGAAGTAGAGACATTTTTAGTTTTAATAAAGTCCAAATTATCTTTTTTTTTTTATGAATTGTGCTTTTGGTGTTATATTTAAAAGCTCATTGCCTAACTCAAGGCCATTTATATTTACATGTATTTATATGTATTTGCATTACGGAAGTTCTATAGTTTTGCATTTTACATTTATTTCTATGGTCCAATTTGAGTTAAAAATTAAGGTCTATGTCTAGATTCATATTTTGGCATTATGAATATTCAGTTGTTCCAGTACTATTTGTTGGAAAGACTGTACTTTGTTTATTGAATTGTCTTTGATCCTTTGTCAAAGATCAGTTGATTATATTTGTGTGGGTCTAATTCTGGGTTCTTGGTTCTGCTTCCTTGATCTTTTTTGCCTATTTGTTCACCAATACCACACTATTTTGATTTCTGTAGCTTTATAGTAAATCTTCTAGTTGGTAGGGTCAGTCTTCTGACTTTGTTCTTCTTCAATATTGTATTGACTATCCTAGTTGAGAGAGAGAGAGAGAGAGAGAGAGAGAGAGAGAGAGAGAGAGAGAGAGAGAGAGAGACATAGAGATATTATAGGAATTGGTTCACGTGATTAAGAAGGCTGAATCCCAAGATTTGCATTTAGGCAGCTAGAGGCCCAGGAGAGCTGATGGTATATTTCCAGTCCCAAAACTGGTAATTTCAAGACCCAAGAAGGGCCGTTTCATCTCAAGTCCAAAACACAGAAAAAGACTGATGTCCTAGCTCAATAGTCAGGCAGGAAAAAATTCCTTCTTACTCAGCATTTTTGTTTTGTTTAGATCTTCAATTGCTTGGATGAGTTGCACCCACATTGCAGGGGATAATATTCTTTACTCAGTATACTGATTCAATTTTTTTTTTTTTTATCATTTTGGGGAAAAGGTGGTTCCAATAGCAAGCATAACTGCAGAAGAGAATGTCTTTCATTCTTTTTTTCTTTAATTTTTATAATTTTTTTTTTATTTCAAATGTTAATCTCAGCCAGAAACATCCTCACAGACATATTCAGAATAATGTTTGACCAAATGTCAGGGCACCCCAATGGCCTGGTAAAATTGACGTAAAATTTACCTTCAATACTGAGCATTTTGTATTTCGATATAAACTTTGAAATCAGATTGTTGATATCCACAAAGTATCTTCCTGAGATTTTGATAGGGATTTTATTGAATATATAGACTAAGTTGGAAAGAACTGATATCTTATCAATATTAAGTCTTCCTACACATGAACATGGAATATCTCA
>RJWJ010042572.1:0-12984 GCA_004363605.1 Indri indri | reverse complement strand
ACAACCCTATCAAAAAGTGGGCAAAGGACATGAACAGAAACTTTTCAAAAGAAGACAGAATAATGGCCAAAAAACATATGATAAAATGCTCAACATCTCTAATCATCAGGGAAATGCAAATCAAAACCACAATGAGATATCACTTCTCTCCAGTGAGACTGGCCTTTATCAAAAAGTCCCAAAACAATAAATGTTGGCGTGGGTGTGGAGAGATAGGAACACTCATACACTGCTGGTGGGACTGCAAACCAGTGCAACCTCTGTGGAAAGCACTATGGAGATACCTTAAAGAGATGCAAGTAGAATTACCATTTGATCCAGCAATCCCATTACTGGGCATCTACCCGAAAGAACAAAAATCACTCTATGAAAAAGACACCTGCACCCGAATGTTTATTGCAGCACAATTCACAATTGCAAAGGTGTGGAAACAGCCCAAGTGTCCATCAATACATGAGTGGACTAGTAAAATGTGGTATATGTATACCATGGAGTACTATTTAGCTTTAAGAAACAATGGTGATATAGCACCTCTTGTATACTCCTGGATAGGGTTGGAACGCATTGTACTAAGCGAAGTATCCCAAGAATGGAAAAACAAGCACCACATGTACTCACCATCAAATTGGTAGTAACTGAACAACACGTAAGTGTACATATAAGAATAACATCTATTGGATGTCGGGTAGGGAGGGAGGGGGAAGGGGGAGAGGGAGGGGGAGGAGGGGACGGATATATGCATACACAAAGGGTGCAATGCGCACCCTCCGAGAGATGGACACGCTTGGGACTGGGACTTGGGGGGAAGGGGGGGCAAGGGCAACATACGTAACCTAAACACCTGTACCCCTATAAACAACAAACAATAAAAAAAATTAAAAAAGAATAGTTTAAAGAAGTAAAAAAGAAGGATCCCTAAAGGTATGGGACTGAAATCATGGGGTCCAACTATCACATTTTATAAACAAGTTGTTTACAACCGGTTTTACCAGTACTAGGGCTGTAACTCAAACCTACAGACTTCTAGCTCAGCACTTTTCTATTTTTAAGTAATTAACCAGTGATTGGCAAATGTATACCTGGGTTTGTTTCATTAATAAATCTAATCCTCTTGTTTCATTAATCAGTATTGTAATTAGTATAGTCATTACTTTTTTATGATTATTTTCAATTTCCTTGCAAATAGATGCTTTTAACAACTTTATGGAGGTATAATTGACTTTCAGCCAACTGCGTATATTTAAAGTATACAACTTGATAAATGTTGACAAATGTATACATTCCTGAAACCATCACTGCAAAGTAGAAAGAATGTATCCACCACCACGTGTTCTTTGAACCCTTTTGTAATCCCTCCCCACTTCTGTTCCCTCCATCTCCCGTATTTGGAAACCACTGATTTATTTTCTGTCACCATATGTTAGTTTGTATTCCCTAGAATCTTGTCTAGATGGAATCATACGGGGTTTACTTACTTTTGTCTTTCTTTTTTCCCAGCATAGTGATTTTGAGATTCATCCATTCTGTTGCCTGAATCAGTGGTTTGTTTCACTTCATTGCTGAGTAAGTATTCCGTTGTATGGATATACCACGATTATCTTTGTCCGTTTTACTGTTGATGGACATTTCGGTTGCTCCTTTTTGGGGCTATACACATAGTTTTCCAACCTTGGCAGGATTAACACTTTAGATTGCATGATTCTTTGTTGTGGGAGGCAGGGGTAGGAGGGCTGTTCTGTGCATTGTAGGATGTTTAGGAGAATTCCTGGTCTCTACCCACTAGATGCCAATTGCACCACCCAGTTGTGACAACCAAAAATGTCTCCTGACATTGCCAAATATCCTCTGAGAAGCAAAAGCGCCTTAAATTGAGAACCACTGAGCAATAAATGGTACTGCTATGAATATTCAAGTAGAAGACTTTGTCTTGAATGTATGCTTTCATTTCTTTTTGGTGAATACAGGCATGGAATGGCTAGGTCACACAGGCACATGTTTAACTTTTTTTAAAAAATGCCAAATGATTTTCAAAAGTGTTTGAAAGTTCCCACCAGCAGTGTGGGAGAGAGGTCAAGTTCCTCAACATCCTTGCCAACACTTGGTATGGTCAGTCTTTTCAATTTTAGGCATTCTAATAGGAGTGAAGTTGTATCTCATTGTGGGTTTAGTTTGCATCTACCTGATGCCTAACAATATTAATCGTCTTCATATGCTTAACTTCTTTGATGGAGACTCTCAGAGATCATTGTCCTTCATTGCCTGGTGACCAATGTCTGGAAAACCATTGTTTCAAATATTTTGTCCAGTTATTTAGTTGTTTCAGGTTGGAGGGTAAATCTGATCCTTGCTGGTCAATCATGTAGCTCCCTGCTATTAAGTTCTCTCTTTCTTCGATTTCCAATCCTTTGGCTTTTGCTTTTCTTGCTTTTGGCTTTTAACATTAGTTTTCTTGGTGAAGAGTTTATGTCATGTGTTTTCTTTTCTTATCCTGATTTGCTGACTTCTGCTACTGCATCTTTTAAGCTTGCCATGGTACCTAAATGATGTTCACAAAGTTTAGTTTAGTAATCAGGATACCCAAAAGGATTAAGAGGATAAATGTAAGGGATGGCTAGAGATTGAGAATATAATTTCATCCCATGTAGAGATTTACTTCTGGTATCCTTAAAAGTTAACTTGTATAAAAGAAAACAAGTGATAAAATAATCCTTATCAAAATGTAAAACTTTAAGAATAAAAGTTAAGAAAATAATAAATCAAGCCACAGATTAGAAGAAAATATTTGTAATGCATTTAACTTTATACAGCTTAAAGATAATAATGGTCAAAAGATGTTAACGCACACTTCACAAAAGTGTTGCCATCCTCCAAGTGCAGGATCTTTCAGGTTCTTAGTGATTGTGGGGAAAAGAATTTCAGGACACACTATGTAAGCCAAAACAAGCAGCATTTTATTGAAAGTGAAAGTATGTTCTCTCATGAGATAGAGAGAGAGCAAGAGAAAGAAATAGAGAGAGAGCAGTCTCAAAAAGAGCAGGTGCACTAGGAGAATGTGGTTTTTGGTCTTTTGAAGTCTTCCTAATTGAAGAGAGGAATACCCAAGGCTAAGGTTTGGCTTTTACTATGAATTTGGGTAGTAATTCCTAGAATTGTGTTCCCTCCCATTTTCATACTTTATATGTTTGCTTCAGAACTGTCATGGCAATTTCAAGTGTGGAGAAATTTTTAAACAGCAATGTAAATGATAGTATAATTAGCCAAAGTTCATGTAAGGTGACAGAGATAGCTGACAAGCTAGTTGAAGTTGGTTCTTGCCTGCAGTTATCAGCCCCTCTAGTTAGCCTCTGCTTTGGGTTGTTTACTTTAACACCTGCACCCAATCTCAAGCCTCTGCGTCATTCTCAGCCTTGTCTCCTCATCTCTTACTCTAACAAAAGGAGTTATAAGAATGGCCAATAATAAGCACTTACAAGGATGGCCACCATTCCTAGTCATCAGGGAAATGAAAGTTAAAACTACAGTGATACCACTACCCATCTACTAGGATGACTATTATTAAAAGGACTGATAGTGCCAAATGTTGGATAAGATACGGAGGAACTAGAACTCTCATACTTTGCTGATGGGAATGCAATATTGTAAAGCCACTTTGGAAAGCAGTATGACAATATTTTATAATGCTAAATATTCACTCATCCTATAACCCACCAGTTTTAGATAGTTTCCCTTTGGAAATGAAAATATACAAGGTCTGTCAGGGAAGTATCCATCCATTGTTAATATAGAGAACTGATTGCAAAAGGACAGAAAGGAAACTCTTAGGGTGACGGAAATGTTCTGTATCACTTTGGTAGTTATACAGCTGCATACAGTTCTCAAATTTCACCAAACTGTTCACAGTAAATCTTGAAGGGGGTAAACTGGTGATATTCACATTGCAAAGACAAATGGGGAGTAACTATTTTCTATGGGATTAATAAATGGTTGTAGCAGTGTGGTTTCTGACCTGCCATCTCACACAATTTTTAGAGTTTTTTGAAACTTGTTGATATACTTATATCAGGGATGTTTTGAAGAAGATAATATAAAACTTCGAAGTGTCCTCAATTTTTAATAAAAACTTTAATATAAATATTACATAAATCACTAGGAACCTGCTATAAAACCAAACTAAACTTGCAAACATGTGATTAACAACTTGGGCTAGGAAGCGAAGCCAGATCACTGACTCCATATATTTTACTACCTTTGCTTTAAAAATGAGTGCTGTTGAACGATGATTAAGGGCATTGGGTAAAGCATCAATGACAGAAAGAAACAGCGAAAGAAAGAACACTACCAAAACTGTGTACTTTCCTCACTGAGAAATACTAAAGTCAAAGCCTAATTTGACAGTTTAAATGTAGGTTCAACAATAAATAGTGATGTGTTCAATACTGATCCTTTTATCTGTTGGGTCTTTGGAACCTGAGACCCACTATGATTTTCTGAGCCAAAATATCCATGAATGAAAATATTACCAGAATTATGCTTTAAGAACACAGTCAGTAAGACTCTGTGAGTGGAGGGTCTGCAAGTTGTCAATCCTAGTGGGCAGAGGGTTTTCCAAAATACAATTTCTGGAAAATCTCTTGTATTTCTAATCTACAGTGTGGTGCATTAAATTGGGCTTAGAGATATGATATCCAGTGGCGGCATGCCGTGGAAACAGAAGGGCATGTGTGGTTGTTGAGCACCAGACAGTCTCTGCCTTTTCTCTTGCTTTCTCCTTTCATGCTTCGCTGGGCTTCAGGGTCTCCTGCCTCCTGATTTGAATTTAGAACACATTTCTCTCCCTCTCTCTCTCTCTCTCTTTTTCTCTCATTAGTAGATATTTCAACTTCCAAACCAGATATTTTGTTATTTATATATTCTTATAAATGATAATAAAAATTTGTGTATAAACCAGTGTTTTGGCAAACATAAATCATACCAGTGCCCTGAAACATGCATGTGTTATAGATAAAAGGGGCCCGTGGAAAATGGGTTGTTGGGAACACTGGGCGTGGGAGTCAGATGTGGTTTGGATATTGGCTCTGCTATTGCTTCTGTTCTTGCTAATTGCATGACTTTGAGTCAGAGTCTTAACCTTTCTAGGCCTCCGTTTCCTGAACCATAGCATGAGATTAATACCTTGCAGGATTGTTGAGAGAATTAGAGGAGATATTGTATTAATATCTCAAGCCCAAATGTCTCTTGAGTTTGCACTAAGTCTATGCCATCCCATCTGCCAAGTAGAAAGGCCAGCGCCCCGTCTCCTCTAGGCTCCTGGGGAGCACTGTTGCAAATGTAAGCTGAGGACAGACGGCATTTCTGCAGTCGGCTCGGCCCAGCTGTCCTTGGCCATTCTGCTCGCGCAGGTTGAGGCTGAGCTGGGCTAGACACCCATGAAGTGGTGTCTCAGCCTGCAGTGGTCTCTGCCTGGTGCTGGGAGCTTCCACTCCATGTGCCTCTACTTCTCTGCTGCTCTTCTTCATCTCTGGAAGAGGGAGCTGTCTTCTGTCTGTGCCTCCTCCATCCTGCAATAGAGGAACCCTGGTTACCTGGTACTGAAGCTGCGGGCCTGGAGTGCTCAGCCTCCCTCCTTTGCAGCAGTTAGACTCCCAGGATTCTGTGGTCCCCATCTCTAGTTCCCCCGGTTCATGAGACAGATCTGTATGTGCATTGACTCAAAGTGCGGGCAGTGTCTATGCATGTACTTTCCTAAGGGGCTCCTGGGTCCTGTAAAATCAGGTGATGAATTAGGCATGTTTAGTCATTCATTGGTCAGCATATACTGATCACTACCCTAAGAATGGAAGAATCAATTTTGGCCAAAATAGATTTGACAAACATCCTTATGGAACCCTACAGTCTAGTGACAATGAATGCAGTTAACATGCCACAATCAGGCAATTAAGACAATGTGCAGTCTAAACGTGGTGGGTGTATGGTGTGTGAGGGGAGTTCCTGCAGGAAGAGATGTCAGCCCTGAGATCGGAACAATTGGTGGGAGCTGCCCTGATGAGGTGGGGTTGGAGAAATCCAGGCAGCGGGAATAGCACAGGTGAAGGCTGAGGGATGAGAGAAATTGGTGTGTTCGATGAACTAGGAGAGTCCTGGAGCAGGGGCGAGGGAGGCAGGACCATCTTCCCAGACACTGCAAAAGGAAATATCTGCTAGAAGGGAGAGTAGGGTGTCAGAAAAAGGGTGAAGTTTGGGTGCCAGAGAGCCTTGGAAGGTGGGTGATGGAGCAAGTGACAGCCCAGTGTCCAGCAGAGTGGTGGCCAGAGTCAGGGTCCCAGATGGCTCTTGGTGGCTCAGCCTGTTCCTGGGCAGCTGCTTCCTGCCAGAGCAGAGGCTGCCCCCAAAGGCAGCCACCCAACCAGAATGGCACAAGTCTTGGCCATTAGAGGGACCCACACAAAACATGATTCAGACTTCCTGTTATTTGTTTGGCAAAGCTAGCATTCCTATCCAAACCCAAGGAGCCAGGTGTTCTCTTCAAAATATTCTGGTTAGGTTCACCAAATAACCACAGAGCCCATACGACTGATCAAGTGAAGATTTCAATTACTGCTCAGATTCTGCAGTCTTTCCTTTTCCTCTCTGAAAACGTGGTAGGGAGAGATGTTCTACCCTGCATAGCTCTTCTGCTACACTTCCTCTCCCCTTCAATGTCTTTGCTGTGAAGTTATAAGAGAAGGATGGGCAAAAGAAACGAGGGAAGCATGCTGACAACATTTTGCGTCTCCTGTGGCAGACCAACAGGATGATTTTGGATGTGCAAACTCTGACTTCAGACAATAAAAAGAAAATAAGCTGCTCTAAATGAAGAGATGACAGAGCCTGACCGCCCAGGTCCTCATTTCTTCAAGGACAGATGACACAGACATGTCTGGACAGATTCCCAGTGACATCTTTTTTTTTGTTTTTGACTTCTGCTAATTTGGCTTCTGATAATTGCTTTTCACTTTGAATTCTATATTTTTAAAAAACCTAGGGAAGTTCTTTCTTTTAAAACATTTCAATTATAAAATAGAACATACATATTAAAAGTGCATACAACACGTATGTGCAACTTAACAAGTAATCACACACCGCCCGTAGAAACACCAGCCAGGCCAAGACGTAGACTATTGTCGGCTGCAGAATCCCCATGCATTTCCTTTTCCTGCTGGAGGCAAAGCTGGATTGTACGATCATTACGTCCTTGTTTTTTTATTTGTTCATAATTTTTACCACCTATAGATATACCCCTAGATATTACAGTTTAGTTGGGCCTTTTTAAAATTTAAATGATAAAATGATTTTGTATGTATTCATTTATGTCTTTGCTCTTTTGCTCACTTTGTGTTAGCAATGCACAGTGACAGATAGAAATCACATGTTAGTGGATTCATCCATGCTGTAAGCACCCAAGGGGTTTGTTTTCATTGCTCTTATATATGGTTCTGTACACATGTGTGCAAGAGTGTCTCCAAGCTATGTGGTAGGAGTGTCATAGATGGGTCACCCTGTATGCATGTCTCCTACCTCATGGGAATGCCAAGCTTTATTCCAAAGAGGTTTTACCAACCTACACTCCCACCAAATAAATCAATATTCATTGATCACCTACTGTGTGAATTAGGTCTCGCGGCTGGGAAAAGCAATGAACACGACAGACAAAATCATTATGTTTCCATTCAGGTGGATGGTGACGAGTAATAAATAATGGTCTAACATACAAATAGTAAATGAAATGGAATAATAATACATAGTAGGGGGGCAGAGAGCAGAGTGGGGTGTTCTTTTATACTAAGGTGGTTGGAGTGGACTTCATGCCTCTCCAAGGAGGTCAAGGTCAGACTTAAAGAATTATGCCCTTGGACTTCTTGTTTCCAGTTCTGTAATGTAAGGTGTCTGGAAGTTGCCACTGTGTCCTAACAACAAGCAAAAAGGTACATAGACTGAATCAGTGACAATTCTTCTTGGATCTGTGAGAGAGGGGAGGACACAGAGCAAATTCCTGTCCCCAAAATTGGAGAAAGAAACAGAAGAACACGGGGAGTCGTGATTTACTGGAGCAGAGACTCATATGCAGAAACCTCCCTGGGAATTGGTACCAGGGTAGGAAAACCTGAACCGTAATTGACAAATTGCTGGAGGCTCAGTGGGGACGAGCCCGGGAGTCAAAGCTCCAGGGGAGCCAGTTATAAGGGGGCCTCCACGATTTTGTGAGATTTACCTCTGGCGCTCATGCAGGTTCTCACACTAAATATTGGAGGGAAATCCCTTCATTCTTCTGACAGGGGGAGGAAAAATGAACCATTTTGGAATATACCAGAGTATTCTGTTCTTTTTAAATAAGGCCTGCCCTGAAGAGAAGCTGGTTAACCAGAACCTAACCTCCTGCGACATTATCAGAGCCTCATTGACCCAGGAAAGGGAAATGCCAACTCCAGTCAGCTTTAGCTTGCCACGTGAGAGAAGGGAAATAAATACCCAACTGCAGCACACTCTAGGCATCCTGTCCCACCGAAGGGGGAGAAAAAAACTGAGGAATACTTGTGACATTCACAATCCAGAGTCACAGGCTCACCAAAAGACTGAGATCTAATCATAGGGATGCAGGCTTCCTCTTCCCACACACCTCACCACCGCACTACTAAAGGTGTATTTACACAATTCCTTTTATGTGGTACCTCATGTTTAGGTGTCAGTAAAAAATAACAAGGCATAGCAAAAGGCAAAAAACACAATTTGAAGACACAGAGCAGGTATTAGAACCAGACTCAGATATGGCAGCGGTGTTGGAATTATCAGACCAGGAATTTACAATAGCTATGCTAAATATGCTAAGGACTCTAACGGTTAAACTAGGCAGCATAGAGGAACACATGAGCAATATAAGTAGAGGGATAGAAATCCTAAGAAAGAACCAAAAAGAAATGCTAGAGATAAAAGAAACTGTAACAGAAATGAAGAATGTTTTTAATGGGCTTATTAGTAGCCTGGACATTGCTGAGCAAAGAATTTCTGAGCTTGAGGATATATCAACAGAAACTTCAAAAAGTGAAAAGCAAAGAAACAAAGACTGAAAAAACCAACAAAACTCCAAAACATCCAAGGACTATGAGACAACTATGAAAGGAATAACATACATGCAATGGGAATATCACAGGAGAAGAAAGAGAAAAAAGAAAGAGAAGAAATATTTGAAATAATAATGACTGAGAATTTCCTCCAAATTAATGTCAGACACCAAATCCCAGATCCAGGAAGCTCAGATAATACTAAATAGGATAAATGCCCACAAAGCTATGTCTCAGCCTATCATTTTCAAACTACAGAAAATCAAAGATAAAGAAAAAAGTCCTGAAAGAAGCCAGAGGGGAAAAACACCTTACCCATAGGGGACCAAAAATAAGAATCATACTTGACTTCTCTTCAGAAACCATGCAAGAAGAGGAGAGTAGAGTGAAATATGTAAAGTGTTGAGACAAAAATACCACGGAACTTAGAATTCCATACCCTGAGAAATTATCCTTCAAAAGTGAAAGAGAAATACTTTCTCATACCAACAAAAATTGAGGGAATTTGTTCCCAGTAAATCTGCCTTGCAAGAAATGTTAAAGGAAGTTCTTTAGAGAGAAGAAAAGTTATATAGGTCAGAAACTCAGATCCACATTATAAAAGGAAGATTATCAAAGAAGGATTAAGTGAAAGTAAAAGAAAAACTTTTATTTTTCCTATTCTTAGTTGATGTAACAGATAACAGTTTATTCAAAATAACAATAATAACAACAATGTATTTGACTCTGTATGTTTATGTATGCTAATATATAAGTGAAATGAATGACAGCAAGGACACAAGAGACAGGAAGAAGGAATTAGGATTATTTTGTTGTTATAAGGTACTCACACTACTGTGAAATGATATAGCATTATTAAAAGTGGACTTAAATTAGTTGTAAGTGGGTAACCACTAAAAGAAGTAAAAGAAAGAAGTACAATTTACATGTTAAGGAAGGGGAGAAAATGAAATATAAAATGCATGCTCAATTAAAACCATAAAAGGCAGAAAAAGTAGCACACAAAAATAGGAACAAAGAACAAAGGTGACAAATAGAAAACAGTAACAAATGTGGTAGATATTAATCCACCTGTATCGATAATCACTTTGAATGTTCATGGTCTAAATCTACCAATTTAAAGACAGAAACTGTCAGAGGGAATCAAAACATAAGACCCAAGCGTATGTTGTCTACAAGAAACCCGCTTTAAATATAAACCTGCATATAGATTAGAGTAAAGGGATGGAGAAAAATATACCATGCTAACACTAATAAAAAGAAAGTGGGAATAGCTGTATTAATTTCAGACAAAGCAGACTTCAAAGCAGGGAGAGTTATCAGGGGTAAAGAAGGGCCTTACATAATGACAAAGGGGTCAGCCCTCCATGAAGACATAACAATCCTTAATGCTTATGTACCTAACAAAATATATGAGAAGAAAAATCTAAAATTAATAATTCAAGTTTCTACCTTAGAAAGCTAGAAAAAGAAGAACAAATTAAATGCAAAGTAAGCAGATGAAAAAAACAGTAAGAATTAGAGCAGAAATCAATGAAATTGAAAACAGGAAATCAACAGAGAAAATCAATAGAGAAAATCAAAAGCAATTCTTCGAAAAGTTCAATAAAATTGATAAGCTTCTAGCCAGGGTAACTAAAAAGAGAAAGGGAGAAACAGAGAAGAAAGAAGAGAGACAGGGATGAAAGGAGAAAGAGAGAGAAAGAGGGAGAGGGAACACACATTATGAATATCAGAAACAAAAGAAGGGGATGTCAGTACAGATCCTATAAACATTAAAAGGATAATCAAGGAATACTGTGAACAACTCCATGCCCACATTTGATAAAATGGACCAATGCCTTGAGAGATATAATTTGTCAAAATTCACACAAGAAGAAATGAACAATGTGAATAGGCCTATATTTATTAAAGAAATAGAATCAATAATTAATTACCTTCCAAAACAGAAAGCACCAAGCCCAGATGTGTTCACTGGTAAATTTTACCAAACACTTCAGGATATGCCACTAATTCTCTACGCTCTTTCACAGCATGGAAGCAGAGGACATGCTTCCTAACTCATTCTATGAGGCCAGCATTACCCCAATACCAAAACCAGACAAAGACATCACAAGAAGAGAAAACTACAAAACTACAAACCATATCTCTCATGAATATAGATATGAAAGTCCTTAAAAAATATTAGCAAATTGAATCCAACATTAATATAAAAGAATTATGCACCATAACCAGGTGGGATTCATCCCAGGTATGCAAGGCTAGTTGAACATTCTAAAATCAATTAATGTAATCCATCACATCAACAGTCCAAACAATCACATAATCATATCAATAGATGCAGAAAAAAGCATTTGACAAAATCTAACACACATTCATGATAAAAACTCTCAGTAAACTAGGAATAAAGGGGGAAGTTTCTTAACTTGATGAAGACTATCTACAAAAAGCCTATAGCTAACATAATAATTAATGGTGAGAAACTTGAAGCTTTCTTGCTAAGGTCAGGAACAAGGATGTCCCCTCTCATCACTCCTTTGCAGTATCACACCGGAAGTTCCAGCTAATGCCACAACACAAGATTGGGAAGAAACAAATAAAACTATCTTTGTTCAGAGATGACATGATCATCTGTGTAGAAAATCCAAAAGAATCAACAAAAGACTCCTGGAACTAATAAGGGATTATAGAGGGGTTGTGGGATACAAGGTTATATACAAAAGTCAATAGCTTCCTATACACTAGCAATAAACCAATGGAATTTAAATTAAAAACATAATACCAATTACATTAGCATCAAAAAATGAAATATTTAGGTATAAATCTAATAAAATATTTACAGGAGCTGTATGAAGAAAACTATAAAATTCTGATGAACAAAAGCTTCTATGCAGCAAAAGAAATAATCAACAGAGTAAACAGACAACCTTCAGAACGGGAAAAAATATTGGCAAACTATACATCTGACAAAGGACTAATATCCAGAATCTACAAGGAACTCAAACAAATCAGCAAGAAAAAACAAATAATCCCATTAAAAAGTGGGCAAACAACATGAACATTTTATTTTTTGTTTAATTATTTACTTAATTAATTTTATAAGAGACAGGGCCTCGCTCTGTCACCCAGGTTGGAGTTCAGTGGCACAATCATAGCTCACTGCAGCCTCAACCTCCTGGGCTCAAGCGATCCTCCTGCCTCAGCCTCCTGAGTAGCTGAGAATATAGGTGCATGCCACTGCACCTGGATAATTTTTAAAAATATTTTTGTAGAGACGATGGTTTTGCTGTGTTGCCAAGGCTAGTCTCAAACTCCTGGCCTGAAGCAATCCTACTACCTCAGCCTGTCAAAGTGTTGGGATTATAGGTGTGAGCCACCGTGCCCAGCCAAACAGACATTTTTCAAAAGATATACAAATGGCCAAGAAATATTAAAAAATGCTCAACATCACTAATCATCAGGGAAATGCAAATTAAAACCACAATGAGATGCCACCTTACCCCAGACAGAATGGCTATTATTAAAAAATAAAAAAACAGGCCAGGCATGGTGGCTCACACCTGTAATTCTAGCACTCTGGGAGGCCAAGGCGGGAGGATCGCTCAGGGTCAGAAGCTCAAGACCAGCCTGAGCAAGAGTGAGACCCTGTCTCTACTAAAAATAGAAAGAAATTAGCCAGACAACTAAACATATATAGAAAAAATTAGCTGGGCATGGTGGCGCATGCCTGTAGTCCCAGCCACTTGGGAGGCTGAGGCAGAAGGATCGCTTGAGTCCAGGAGTTTGAGGTTGCTGTGAGCTAGGCTGATGCCACAGCACTCTAGCCTGGGCAACAGAGCGAGACTCTGTCTCAAAAAAAAAAAAAAAAAAAAAAAAAAAAAAAAAAAAA